>JAYJMH010016385.1:0-21187 GCA_036873815.1 Phacellophora camtschatica
ATAAATTATTATAAATTATTATAAATTATTATAAATTATTATAAATTATTATAAATTATTATAAATTATTATAAATTGTTATAAATTATTATAAATTATTATAAATTATTATAAATCGCAAATCTCAAATGGTGTATAAAACGACGTCTAAAGGGCAAACTTAGAGCTTGGGATATCATCCAGTCATCAGCGACCACGTTTACCTGTCCAAAACCTGAAATTAAAATTGCCCTCATTCGTGAGCCCTTATAAGTTAATTTGAAGAAACGTCATTCTTTTTCAGTCTATATTTTGACATTAAAACAACCTGTTTGCTCTAATGGAGCTTTTGGAGATAAAATTTGAAAATATTCACTAATCAAACCCCTCCACCCCCCTCCCAAGTCGATATAGATAGGAGCAAGCATGTATGTCGAAACATGGACTGGATTTATATCGTGCTACTTTAAATTGACTTGAAAGCTCAGGGATGCGGGCTGTTTTACTTTCCACTTTTCGACACAAGTTTGTTTTGTTTTCGTTTGTTTTGTTATCTTATTTTAATTCGATCAAATTCTAGTTTCTATCTGAAACTAATCTAAACCAATAAAATCTGATTGCAGATGAACGGATGATATCCCAAACTCTCTAAGTTTGCCCTTTGGACATCCTTTTGAGTGCAATTTGAAATAGCTAGGCTCGCGGATTTCGAGCTACAGCCCAGCAAACAGAGATAGTTTTTTGGGGTCACCCAGCAAAATATATTTTTGTGATTAAACCAATTGGTCTCACTGATTAATCAACCACAGTGATCTGACTAACAAGCCCCAAAAAATGGGCTTTCTAAATTTTCATTTAGTTGTAATTAGTACAAAAAGCAAAGCTTTTACAGCATGTTCAAACATAAAATTATATATTTTAATATTCATTACATGTCGATAATAAATATTTAATATATATTTAATTTTAAAATAAACATTTAAATATTTAATAAAGTATTTTTCAAACTTTGTCTAAGTGACGAATTTAGTTAGTCTTTTTCTGCTACCCTATTCAACAAGAGGGGTGGAGCAGAGGCTCAAACTTCCTTCTCTCTGTAGTTTTCATAGAATTATCCCTTCTCCCTTCATCTGTTCCACCCCCCTGCTCAAACTAGATGGATTCAATTAAAACACTGCCTTCATGGAGCATGAGATTCAAACATACTGTGTAAATATATCTAAACATGAGTTTTAATTTAAATTTCATATATTCAACACCCATTCAACGCCTGGTAGTTTACAATTTAATCATAACTGAGAATAATGTTGTTACAGCTAAACTGTAAAACTACCAGAGACAAAGCTCGGCAGGGAGGATTGGGGGAGGGAGGCGAAAAGGTTCTTCAGGGAGAGATCTGGCCGACTGGGCTGCAACAAAATAACAAAATGGCCGACTGAACCTTCCAGAAAGCAGTTGGGGGAGGTCTTTGGGGAACCTTCCAGAAATGGTGGCTGTTGAATCAAAATTAGATGATGTGAACGTACGTAAACAATTTTATTTTCATATCATCACGGTTTTATCCCAATTTCGTATCGCTGCCGCGAGCATAAATGAGACAAGAAAATTTATACCACGATTTAAAAAAATCAGCATCAACTTACTTAATCCATGGGCAACAACAATATTTATTTTAAGGTTCAAAATCTAAATCAAAAAACCAGCAAATTTAATTAAAACCAGAATATTTGTGTACAAAAAGTCAATAATTAATTAATAAAAAAACGACAGAATATTAAAATTTTCGCTTTTCGGAAATGAAGGTGCAAATACAAATAAAAAAGTTCTGCCTATTATTATAAAAATAAATTTCAACTTTATAAAAACCGCTTTTCGATTGTTTACATAACAGCAAAAAGCAAATATTTGAAGTAAGAACGATGATTAAAACTCAACCAAGATCTTCTTGCTGCCAGTTGCATAAGAAGTTGTTCAAGTGAGGGTTTCTCAAAGCACCAAGAAGCAAAAACGGTAAGAATGACATTTTTAGCTTAGCCAGGTTTTGTTTATGATTTAATAATTTTCTCTGATTTCCCTATTTTTACATTATTGCACTACAAATGATTTCCTATCAGTTTCCTTGGATTTTCTGATTATTGAGTTGTCTATTCTTCCTTTAATTCTTTAGAATAAAAATGCACACATTTTTAATCCTTACAGCCATCACGATGAAACTCACTGTATTTCTGATCATGATTCTCGGGCTCGGGCATGCATACCAAGATTTCGTCAACGAACTGGAAGAAAAACTATATCCCAATTTAAACTTAAAAGATAATGGCCCGTGTATCCTGATGCCATACGTTGAACTCAGTCCCCTTCTTGCCATAGATAATTTGCCGTTAAGCAACGAAACAAAAGTGAACGCGACGAACGTGTATTATGAAGCTGGGCTCTGTGGTATGCTATATGCCGGATGCCTGATGCGACGAAGAATCGGTCACGACAACACATCTAAAGTTCTAGAACGGTGGGTCTCAGGATACAGCAACCAGACACGAAGGGATAAAGTCAGTGCTGATTTCGACCTTGCAAATCAAGATGGAGGTGCAACTACAAATGACATTGAATGCAAAACCAAAATCCTTCAACGATTAAGAGAAAGTAGTAAGCTGACAAAAATTCCTGGCACCTGGTTATATAAAGAGCTTGCAGATATAAAGAATACAATGGAGATTGGACGAGTTACGGCCGAGAACATCAAGGTAGCCACTGAAGATGTTGCTATAAAATGTTTGTTGTCAACGCCTGATTTAGATCCAAGCAATAAGCGGGATATAAAGGAAGCACTCCAGCTGGCAGCTAGGTTTTTCCATCGAATTGAAGGTGGACTGTTAAAAATGGCTTTGGGAGAAACAGACGAAGACCATATGCTAGTAAATATCCTCCAGGAAACTCTTTCTTCAAAACATATAACAGTTAAAGAGAAATTTGAAAGATTGATAGAGACGACAAAGGGCCGCAGGGCTTTAAAAGGCCACAAGTGCACAAAGACGGTGCCAGATTGCATACAAGATATTGAAACATTTGCTGACAAAAACTGAAATCATATGCTTCATTTGAAGACATTGTGACATCATTTAGAAATTGCTTAGAAATACGATAAACAAGCTACTATATGTTATAAATAAATATATTTAAATTGTTATCCTTACTCCCTTCCGATTCATAACTGAAAACTGAACAAGTAATCTTCATTAATTTTCAGCAATAATTCTCTTCATACAATAACACCGGCATGCGAAACAATATATAAACAGGCGTGTCTCAATACAAAGCGACATTTGGCCTATATATGGCTTAGAAAAGATCGAGTGTGCACGTTTTTCGTACCAGTCTTACTGATGAATCAATCTGACGAATATAGCAAGCTGAGTTCATTCTCTCGATGAACCAATTGTGAAATCAATAACGTGACGATCTTTATCTTAAAATCCTAAGTGCAGCATTTTGGCAACTGGCACTTTTGTAAACCAACTAAAAAATACATTTTGTGGACTAACAATAAGAGCTTAGCTTGGTGTCAGAATCCAAGCGTTCAACATGCATAACCAAAATAGAACTTCTGAAATCACTAATTTTGTGTTCATAAGAACTTGTTCGATTCTTTTCAGGAGTCCACCAGAAAGAAGAGTAAAATTGTTATTCTTTTGGTGGTACTGACTCACCCATCTATGCAATTCAGTTACCATAGCACCATATTTCAAACAACAGTGTACAAAGCTCCTACTAAAATAGGGAACGTAGAGCAAAACGCTAAACGGGAAGTACTAGAATGCAAAATTGAATAATGAAATGCGCAATGATTTTGTAAATACTAGAATGCAATTAAAATACAAAATTACTGAAATGAGGAAAGACTGTTAAAATGCGGAACGATATTTAACATACGCAAATTAACATAAATTGCCATAATTGTTGTTTAATTGTTATTTAACATACTGCTGGTAGCTATTTGAAATCAATTGGATTGGTTTTAATCATCTTAAATCAAATAAAAATTGTAGCCTTTCTCTTACTTGTAAATATACCTCCGATCTTCATAAAGAAAACAACTACTCCCTTTCAGGTCTTCGAATAAAAAACCAAACAGACCTCAACTACTCTAAAACTTTATCCCAATCCCTTTCAGGGTTCCAAATAAAGTAAACAAATAGACCCTAACTACTCCAACAATTTATCCAAATCCCTTTCAGGTCTTCGAATAAAAAAACCAAACAGACCTCAACTACTCTAAAAATTTATCCCAATCCCTTTCAGGCCTCCAAATAAAGAAACAAATAGACCCCAACTACTCCAACAATTTATCCAAATCACTTTCAGGTCTTCGAATAAAAAACCAAACAGACCTCAACTGCTCCAAAAAGTTATCCCAACCCTTTTCAGGCCTGCAATTAAAAATTTTACTGTCAAGCCTCCACATTACATATCCAAAAATAACCTTAAAATCACAATCCACACAGATGCACTTCATATTTATTTTTCAGAAAGTTTCATCAAAGATCTTTCATCAAAACAACACATGAATAAACACGAACAATCAATGTTGACAACCTTGCAATAAAGCGCATAACAAAGACATAACAAAGAGTCTTCCCGCTTATTCAATAAATTTCCTTTTCAAAATGCAGTAAAAGCCCGCCATTAAAAAACCAGTTTTTGAAAACCAGTTTTTGAAAACCAGTCTGTTTGGTTTCTAAATATTGCGGCAAATTATTTGGAGTTGAGCTTGAGGTAATCTGCCAAAAATAGGATAGTAAGTCATATCAATACACTTTTATTATTAGAAATCATTTCTGTTATATAAATTAACTCTTCTTGAATATTTTCAAATAGAGTTTGTAAATATTTGCCAAAAAATCAGCCTGTAGTTTCTCACATAAATCAGTTTCTTAGCGGTGTACTGTATTCTGACATAAAGATAGCCCAAAACATTGATAGGAAACATGGGTGCTAGGAAACATAAGTGACATACGGGATTTCAAAAATTAAAGCATTAACTTGTCAGAAAGAGGAAACAAAAAATATATATCAGTAAAATATAAAATCAACGATTCTATGATTCCATGCCAATGCTTTGCTCATTGTAGAAAAGACCTACTTTCTCAACGGGATTTGTTTTTGGACTTTGAGAAGCAAGGTATCAAGGGCTACGTTGATGCCTCTTACGTCAACGTCAAACAAATGCTGTTTATAGACATTTTATGTATTTACAAACATACCTTTATGCTTGGACTGGCTGCACCCATGTTTATTTCGATCTCTTCTGAATCCGAGGGTTCTGGGTAATCTTCAAAAAAGTTGCTTGGCACAAGGCCTCTTTCGCTCTCATTCTGAGCCTACGAACGCAAAACATTAAACTTATTACAATCGTTATAGTTAAGACTATACTACGACTAATAAAAATTGAAGAGAATAGTTGGACTTTGATTGTCCACCTCGTAATCGTAATTCGTACAATGACAAATTCAAACGTCAAAAGTTGGGATAGCCAAGTCCAGAATTTGAAGTCTAATAACACCAGGTTAGCAAAACACGAAGAATCAGAAAGGTTTAAAAAGAACGAGTTTCATTAGTTCGAAAAACATAGAAAATTAAAAAACATAGAAAATTTAATTTTATGAAGATACAAATCAACTGTAAAAACCAAGCAAAGCGTTCAACAATGTTTGCGGTTGTTGCAGATAATATAATGAAGCATAATGCTTTGACCAAGCACCCCAAAAATTTAATCAGGTCAAGGTGATATCAATACATGTAGCTAAAATTCAAGCTCAACAAGGCAGATTAGTAATGCGGCTGGATATGATAGCTAAGCAAGTAAATCTTCAAATACTTTTATGAATCTAAAAAATATCAAAAAGATATCTGTATTGAGTTTTCTTTCCAATTCAATCATGTGATTAACTGTGCCAATTTTCAAAACGAAATCTTGCTTCAATTTTCTCCAATTTAAAACTTTTTTTAAATCACTTTCTCCTCCGCAGAGCGCAAGCATAAAACACAAAACAAACATACTCACAGCAAAAAACCCGTCTTCATCCATATCACCAAATATCGTTATTATTTCTCCTTTACTAAATGCTAATTCAACCTGTAGAAAAACAAATGTAACCCCATGACTAAAGTTTAGTTTACTCAATTACAACACAAAATAATATATTTTCAGGAGGTACAATCTGATATTTGAATGTAATAAGATCATATTTTCCTAGCATAAGGCTTCCTGAAAATAGCTCTTCAAGTTTAAACAATGTTAAATGTATTGCAAAAGTGGTAACTCACAAATAGACTCTTTCAATCAAAAATTGATGCCTCGTGCATGAAAATTAGTTTACAAATAACACACATATCAATATTAAATGAAATAAGTTAAATCACGGGTGACCCAAGTCTAAATTTAACAACTATCGACGTGTAAGCTTTCAGAGTCATGTTATCATACTTATATACTGCTCCTCCTCCATTTACACGTACAAGCCTACACCCATGCACGCTTTCCTTGCGTCCTAACAATACATTTCACAAACTAAAGACTCTTTTTAGCTTTCTCGTTCATGATGCCAAATAAATTAAATTTATACTAAATGATACCAATGATTTTTGCTGCTGCAATCTGCTGATATTATATTATGGTAAAGGATAAAGGCCATTTATGTTGGCTTTCCCTTAGTATAGCTCAGGGATAATTTCGTAGATTTTGGCAAACACCGTAGATTTTGGTAAACTTAATGCTCCTCGATAGCAGCTCTGCAAAGACATGGCACTGGGCCTCTCGGTAGATACTGTTGGTTGTATCATAACATAAGATACAATCAGAACTTCAAAATGTGACAGTCATGCGAGTTGATTAAATAATTATCACGAAAATGTCAATGGTTTCTTCAAAAATACAAACGTAGTCTCTTCATAAATTTGTCCGTTTGCTTTGGTGAAAAAAGGCCACAAAAAAAGTATTCAAATTTCGTTAAGCTTCTCGAAAGAGAATTTCTAAAATAATCAAAAACAGGATCCTCCCTTAAAACCCTGTTTTTTATGAAACGGGCTAGCTCGCCTTGACGGGTAAATTTTGGTTTGTAATTATTTGGGAAATTTTGAATTTCACTTAAAAAATAACGATGCTTGGTCCTTGTTGACAGAAAAGTTATGACAAAAAATATTTTGTGGTCCGGTTAACCGGAAAAGCTCTTTGAATGGCATTTACGTGGTCTTGCTTGGGACAGATCGTGCCTGTCAGTTTCCCTATTTCACAGATCTTGGTTAACTTGTCTGCCCTGATCACATAAACTCGCAACAATTAATCAAAAGACTTAAATGTTCATCAAGACTAAGCCATCCCGCCTAACATGGCTACATATAAACAAGCTCTTAATTTTAAACCATTTGTGCAATAAATATTCAGAAACAAAATTTCACCTCAGAGTCAACATTCGGCGATGAAACAGTTGGATCATAATCATACAATGCGATCATGCGCCTTGGAGGTAAACAATAAATACTGTCTCTTTCAGAAATGTACCGATAATCGCGACTTCTTTCATCAAGACCAATATTTTCAATACTCGTTACAACTTCATCCATTTTTTTATTCTCCTTTACATCAGCTTCTTTCGATGTGCTATTGCTCCCACAAGAGTCCTTCCGTGCTCCTTTGCTTTTCGTAGATCCTTTGGAATCCCTCCGCCTTCCTGTGTTTTTTATTGGTTCCTGACTCGTAATTTCTGCGCTGTTTAAAGTCTCAGTGCTTTGTTTTCGAGAACCTTTCGAAGAAAACAATTACAATGTCAAACAAAACATTCTGCAACAATGATTCAAACACAATTCCAGAAACAACATTCAAAATCCAATGTGAAAATTTAAATTTCCCTTCGAAATCCAATGTGGAAATAAAAAAGAAACCTTTGAAATTCAGAGTGACGAATCTTGCAATAATCTTGCGATAATCTTACGAATCTTGAAGTAATCTTACGAATCTTGAAATAATCTTACGAATCTTGCAATAATCTTCAATGAAAAATAAATGCAATCACAACAAAAACGAATTTTGAGCTTCGTATTAATTGACCCGAAGTTCAGGATTCATGATGCAACTGAGCGAAAATTTCAACTTAAAATCGAACAATCTGTGAGACCAACATTTCCTTAATGAAACACGCCATGCTTGCTTTTCACAGGCACACACGCTTTAACAACAAATGCAACAATCGATTACGTATTAAATTTCCTTTTATGGCATTATCAATAATGTCCTATAAGCACATGTTTGATAGACGGACCGTCAAAGGGAGGCGGGACTAATAAATTTACTTATTTAATTTGAGCATGAAAAGACGCCATGGTAGAAAAATTTAACGATTTAGTTTGCGGCTTAAGCAACATGCAGTTGCATTACAATTATAAATAAATAATAAACTATTAATCACTGGGATACAGGTAATGATATGAGGTCATAACGAGATTACACCCAAAAGAGGCTGATTTAAAGAAATAAGTGGTAATTGTATTTCGCCTTCTTTTCAAAAATAAATCTTTAAACAATGAAATTTTAATTTCCAGAGAACTCCACAGAAATTTTAATTACAAATTTCACAAAAATTACTGATATTTCCAATAAAATTTATTGATATCTTTATATATAAATTTAACAAAATTATATAAATATTTTCAATAAAAAAAATAAAAATCGTCACTGAAAAGAAAATAATAAAAAGAAAACAAAATCATTAAGATATTTACAGAATCTAAATTTTTACCCTTAAATTAACGAAAGAAATGAATAAAAATTTATGACTGTATGAAACCTGTGTTTTCAATAATGTTGAGAAAAATTGACATAAATTACGTCATCGTTTAGTTTTTTGGGTATCATCAGCCCTTATAATTAAAATTCTCGTACGAATAAGTTAAGAATAAAATATTAGCAGAATCAAAACAAATGCAAAATTGACTTGCTCCTTGTTATTTCTTCCCTTTTAAGTGTTTCTCATCGTCTCATACAGCGGATAGATATTAGTAAAAGCAAAAATAGTTACGAAAATTACAGAATCAAAATTACCTGAAATGTGTTTAGATTTTTCTTCTGACATGCGTTCTTCGCTGTCAGCACTTGGTTCATCCGATGGCGGTGGAATATTAAACGGATTTCCGAAATCACTTATATTTACTTCTTGTACCATGTTACCAGGCACATATCCTCTGATGCCGTGAAGTTCGCCATAATAATAACCGTCTTCGTCGCTGTGGCCGAATATCTTTATCAGGTCGCCTTCGTTGAATGTCAATTCTTCTTCCACGCCTTCCGTATTCGGGGACATTGTTATCGGGTCATAGGAAAACAATGCAACGAAAACCCGTACATTGTTCATTTGAATGGAGTTTTCCACGTGGTTTGTGCGCGTGTCGTCAATTGTAATTTGGTAATTTTCACTCATCGAATTCTCCTGATTATTATCTCGCAGTGGTTGTTGACCTGCAGGTTCGATTGAACCATTGTGTTTCTCAATATTATTCACACTGATAACATTATCATTTGAAGCTGGCAGCGTCGATGATAATAAAATCGAACTTTCATTAAAAGACGATTTTATTGGTTCAGGTTTACTCATTGTTTCTCCTGGCTTGCTATCCGCGTATCCACCATCTTGTTCCGCACTTTCGACACCGCCAATGGGTGTAAAATACGGTTTGTACTCCGGCTCAGAATCTAATGCCGAATCGTCAAAGCTGTCCACTGCATTGATTGTGTATAAATCATGGACTGAAGTAATCGGTATTTTGATTGACTCGTCTTCGAGATCTGAATGGTCGTCAATGTCATTTTGTCCTGCAACATTTGCTTGGCCCATCAAACCATCAACACATCCCTCCTTGGCATGAATTGAGCTCAAAGCGCTTTTCCCTTCATTATTCACAACAGCAGATGATAAAGTACTATTTTCCGAAACATTTTTAGTTGCAAATGGATTTTGTTCATTTTGTGGTTGCAAAGGTATTTTATCACGGCGTTCATTGGTATCAAATTCCTGCTGACTATCTTTTCTCACTTTCTCGTCTACAATAATAAACTTTTCAAGTCCGTCATCAGCAAGTTTCAACGCTCCTTCTTCCGCAATTTCTGAACTCAAAATACTTCTGTTTTCACCGTCCACTAAAACATTTTTAGATACATTTTCAAAGCGATGTAACAAATTATGTTTAGCATGTTTAGCATTAACATTGCCTTGATCGTTGGTCTTAACTGGTGATTGCTTTGCGGGTACTTCGTTCGCTTCAATCGAATTCTGAGCACTTGCTGAAAATGAGTTTGGTTTGGGCATTGATGCCGTCTGGTCGGGCTTTCTCGCAGCAGTTTTTCCCAAGTTCAAACCCGTATCTAACCCTTTATAAACGTTTTGAGTAACTTTTGAATTGTTGCCTTGGACCTGTTTCGTATTTACCTCTGTAGATTTTCTTGTTTTTTCGTCGTCAAAGGGTAATTCGGGGAGACCTTCAACCATGTCTTTATCTAAGATATCTATCACATCGTCTGAGCTAAATGTTAATGTTCGACTACGAGATTCCTTTGATGTCCGGCTGTTTTTCCTTTCCGAAACTTTTCCATTCTTATCTTCGAGATCAAAAGTAGCATTTTTCTCTTTTCTTGAATCCAAACTGTACGTCTTATTTCCATTATTTGAATGAACACTGTATGTTGCATCATTATTTTGTGATTTCAGTAAATCTTTAGGTAAACTGTCCCGTTTTTCTTCAGTCTTTTCAACATTTTCTGGCACACTGTCAGCTGGTTTATTGATAGAGGCACTCCACCTCCGTGATTTCCCTGGAGAAATAGACCTGGTTCCATCTTTATTATACTCAAACAACTCCTCCACAGTCTCTTCCTCGATTGCAGAAAGCTCTGATTCTGAGTCAGACAGAAACTCGCTCAATGAAACGCGTCTTGCTTCCACATCCACGGCATCTAAAGGGTAATCTGGCGTCGGTATCTCAGCTGGCTGTCCTTTTGCCTTTGTAGAAGAGGTATCTTGCGGGTAATCAGGCATCGGTATTTCTGGCAGAATCAACTTTTCAGATAAGGCAACTGCTGATGGTTTAACAACAGGCAAATCCTTAAAAATAAATTCAGAATAAAAATACAAAATAAACTAAACCTTCAGTCTGTTCCTTTCGCGATCAAAACAATCAGGAATCAGAATTGAAAACAATCAGAAACAACTGCATCAAATTGCTTTGAAAAGAAACAAAGCATGAATTCGAAACAATGTAATCGCGATTGTTTTGATGGCCAAAGGAACAGACTGCTTATGACAATAGTTTAAAAAATATCCATTATACTATTTTTTTGTTATACATGTTTTATACATTTTATCCGTATATACCGGGTGTTTAAAAAAAATTTAAGTTGGTTTTGCAACTTCATTACAAACGTGAGCATACAAAACTCATTATTATTGTCAGCGATAGATAGCCTGATAACTAACAAACAATTTCAGACCTTACTGATCCTAAACAAAACTTTCGCACACTTCAAGATTTGAAGGAATTTCTTCATTTTGACAGTTTTGATAGGAACAAATCACAGTCAATGACAATTGAAATGATTTTGGAGGAGACAGTGACCAGACAGATAAAGTTTAGGCTTTGTTTGTCCAATTGCAAAAGAATTTAAAAGGTGCAGATGTGAACGAATGCTCTTTTTTCAAACTGTTGACTAACAAAATTATCTCCACTCATACACTTGTATTTTCCTTTTGTCCGTTAATTGTCCGTTACTGTTAATTGTCCGTTACTTATCAGGTTTTCCATTGCAGATATTTTTTGCTAAAGTTTTTGCAAGAAAGTTTCCAAACCAGTGTAAATTTTTTTAGGACACCCGGTATATATTTCCAATACACTTCATCAGAAATTAAAATGATGGTAGAAAATCTCATATTAATTATAAATCTCATGATAAGAATCACGACAAGAAACCCATTTAAAAAAATGGACAAAAACATATTATTATCTTCTAAGATATTTGTATTATTATTCATTCAGTTGAATATTCCGAGTTATTTGCAAATTTCAAGTTAATAGTAGAGACAGTCCAATTTATCATGTAAGTAAAATCGAAACTAAAAGATGGTACCCAATTCGACAATTCTATGGTAACTTTAGCAACACCATCACCAGAACCCTCCAAGTACAGCAAACATGGAAGTTAATTTATACACGGAGATCAATTTCGTGTTAACAGAATCGTAAATATTGGTAAAATACAGGGTGGCCCAAATAAATGTCCCCACGTTTGCTAAGCTGCTGAGGAAGAGTTGAAGTGTTGATGTCTTGTTTGCCAAAATCTACCCAATAATCACTGAGTTATACTCAATGAAATACATATGATTTTTGCTGCTGCAATCTGAAAATATTAAATTATCGCGTTAAAAAAGCCATTAACGTTTGCTTTTCTTTAGTACAGCTCAGGGATTACTTTGTAGATTTTGGAAAAAAAAGTATAAACTTTTAGTTGAAGCCTCTTACATCAACGTCAAGCAAAAACATAATTATCAAGCCAAAGCATCTCTATCGCATTTTTACAAATATAAAATATTTTTTGGGCCTAGAAGCTAAGAACCTAAATTCTTAATTTATGGAAAATGTGATATGTTTTCGTTTCATGACAAGATTTTCATTTTCTACATTGCATTTCTATGAACACAAATAAAGAAAGTAAAAAGCTATCAACTTACGCGATGTTCAGGTGTACCGTAAACCTCAGGAATCTCATCATCTGAATCGCCATGATCACTGCCATCAGAATCATCAGAATCAACCACATCATAATGAATCACAGTCGGTGTCTTTTTCACAATTCCCTTGTCAGCCTTGTGCTTGGATTTAATCTCAGACGGTGGTTTTGCCTCATTTTCTATTCCAACCTCCTTCTCAGTAGCGCTTAACTCGTTTATTAAATCTATCTTAGGATCAAGATCGCTACCATTGCCATTAACATCAAATTTATGAACTTTAGGACTGGACATGACAGATTCATGCTCCTTCGGAATATCCTGTTCCTTTCCAATACCTCGTGCCTTTCCTGATGACAATTTTCTTATTAGTTTCAAACTGCCTTGCTTCTCAAGAGGTCTCTTCTCCGTTTTGAAAATCTCTCGAGATAACTGTTCATCTATTTCAAGAACAATAACATTCGAAATCGCTGATTCTCCCAGCGAAGACTGGGTTCTAGCCCAAATTTCAACGTAATCAACGGTAGAATCCGTTAATACTCCATGTAAATCGTCAGTAAAAATATCCACGTGATCGCTTGTTGGCAAGTCAACAGTAACAACTTTAATGTCATTCATGTAGATATTATAACCATGAACTATAGCCCCGTTAGAAGTGCCAATGTCTGTTATTGTGACGGGAAACCAAGAAATTTGGAAACAAGTCTGTTTGTGACTGGCTGATTTTCGTTTGAATTGAGTTTGAAGATGAAGAGGAGGCTCTGGAGGACCTACAAAAAAAAATAAACGTTTTACATTACAAAGAATAAATCTAACATCGTATATCATCTTTTCATGCAGAAAAAATACCCGTACCTTATCTAAAGAAACATAATTTCAATAAAATTGTTACAAAACTAAATCTTTACACACAAAAATTTACCTTTTCTTAGATGATTTTATTTGATAAACTGACCTGTTTATGACAACAGAAAAAATATTTATCCCATGATGGGCTTTAAGAAACTCAAGTTGTCGTGTCCCTGCACCCGTGAAGGTTGTTGTTGTTGCGTCAGATTGTTGTTGCAGTGTCAAAAAGAGACACTTCCCAGTAGCTTACGACGGTACTGCCTTATCAACGAGAAAGTATATTTCAATAAAACGTTCCCAAAATTAGGACTTCCCGTAAAAACCTATCAATCTCAAAAAAATTCAGACCACCAGCAAAATAGAACATTGCCTTGTATAGTCGTTAGTGTTTTGGTTTTAACCTAATTATCAAACAAAAGGTTATCAAAAATTAATATTCCCCAAAACAACGTAGCTACTCCTCATATCGAGGTGCCACTGTGTGGAACAAAAACAATAAGCTAAGCACAGAAATAAAAAAGCCCCTTCACTGGCTTCTTTCAAGAATTTATTAAAATATTCTTTGAAAAATAACGGTTCAATTTGGACATGAATTTTTCTTTTGATAACTGAATACATACACTGTATATTGATTTTATTTTACTATCTTTGTGAATTAATTAACTTAGATTTTTAGACAAGGCATATTGTATCTTGTAATATCTGTAACCAGTCACTTAAATTATCAGTTAAATCAGTATTAACCCTGTATAAAGAATAAAAATAAATGAATGAAACATATTCTCGTTTAGACTATACTGTTTACAAAATTCAAAACATTTCTCATATAACATACCTCCAGGAAGGGTTTTAAAAACCAAGTTATTTGACATTGCTGATCCCACTTTTAATTTTTTATAAGTATCCTTGCACTGCCTCGCTTCGATCTTGATCTCGTATTCGTGGTCTGGCGTAAGATTGTTAAACTTAAATCTATCAATTCCAGGTTTCAAAACATGGATCTCTCTTGCGTCAAGGAAAATCGCGTGAGCTAAAGTGCTGTTTCCGCAAACCCATTCCAAATCAGCTGATGTTGATGATAAGTTATTTATTCGTAAATCACTTGGAACTGCACTCGCACCTAAAATGTAAACATTTTTTTTTTGGTAAATCATACCATACCATGTTTTTCTAATAAAAGCCTCTAGCGTTTATTAAATATTTCTATAATTTAAAGCGGCGTTTATTTGAAGAAGGCAATTGAAGATTACTATGGTAAAATATTTCTTGCAATAACAAATTTATTAAGGGACGTTTCGGTGTCATCCTAGCATCATTTTCAAGCTAATCTGAGCAACGGCACCTGTTCATATTAGGTAGGCCAACCCACCCGAGTGGGACACTGTGACTATATAGGCAATCGAAATTGCGTTTATATGAGAGGTGGGCCAGCCCGGTTGAGTGGAATCTCATTCGAACGCTGATGAGATCTCACTCAAATGGGATGGAAATTTCTCATATGAACACGATTCAGTCAGCCAGCCCGGCCAAGTGGCATGAATTCATCAGCGATGAGCATGCCAATAACAATGAAGATTGGTATTCTTTGAATTTGAATAAAATGTCTGGCTCATTTATCCGGGATGAAAATCATCATGGAACACAGGCTGAAATATATCTCACCTCGGTGAACTAGCTTATCCACCTAATATGAACAGGCCTTGATTGAAAAAAAGTTGACGGTTTCAAACGCACAATTCAAAAGAGTGCTAAAAAGCATAGAGTTAAGAAACCTCCTTCCGTACCTTTGCCAACTGTAATTGTTGCAATTGAACTGCTTGAAGATTCTTTCTGTTGCTTATCAAAACATTGCACAGAAATGCGGTAAACCTAAGACGTGAAAAAGAAGAGAAAATGTCACAAGGAAAGTTTATGAAAAAGTGATAGCAAAAAGGTCTCTTTGGAAATTACTTGGACGAGAAATCTTCAAGATTGTTACGCGTTGTAAAATAAGTTGTTGTTTTTCGAACTGTACACAAATTCATCTTTGGAGTTAGCGAAAACAATTTTCATCTTATTTGAAGTGGACCACATCAAGTAAAATAAATAAAAACATCGAACCTCGTTTTGATAAAACAAAAACACAGTCATGCGATGTCTGGTTCCTTTAATGCTAATTACTAAAATATTTTACCCGTTACCTCCTGCAAAGGCCAAATGGTCTATTGTTCAGCAACATAAAATGTCATATGGCACATGCAGATGGAATTTTCTGCTTATTTCAAAAATGTTGACAAAAGTTTATCTCCCGGATCAAGTTCATTTGTTTATTCTACTCCCTGTAACATAAATATATAAATTGAATTAATTTGCTAATTAAAAGTAAACCCGGAGGTGAAAACAACAAAATACTAACCTCATCATGCTGAATATCTGAAACAAAAGCTCTCGTTTTGTTTGAACCAAAAACAGTTTCTCTCAATTGCCCATTTGCCTTTATAAAATACCCACCAATTTCTTTCACTGGTACGCCTTCGGGGGGCAACCAACTAATGACAATGCTGTTGTTTAGTTGTCTCTCCATTTTGAGGTTCTGAGGAGGAGGCAAAGCTAAACAAAACAAAAAGCAGAGTTTAAATGTCTCGCTTTGAATGAGTATCAAGATTTTTATTACGTATAGGATACTGGAGGTTAAATTCAAATATGCAGTGGAACCAAAGGTAATTGCGAGTGAGGCACTTCGGTTGTATTATACATACATTATATTCACGTATCTAAAAGTGTCATCTTGCCAAAACGTTACTGGTTTCTTTACAACTTTAGCAGGCACAAAACTCATAACATTGCTTGCTGTAAATTGTTTGAATAAAATTTCCACAAAAATGTTAGTGAAATATTTACATCAACCAAAAAAGTAAATTAACTGTAAAATCATTTGTAGAAATTGACATAACACGTGTTATTATGCTATGGGTTAAATATATGAATTAATCATAGAAACATAATTTGGAATACATTTATGAAACATTTCAGGAAGAATAGGAGAAAAAATGTTCCTTTACGTTTATCTTCATTAAATTTATCTTCACTCTCGTCACTGCTGTGTTCGTCGAATATATCAGAAATCTTTTCTCTCGATTGTGGCCTTGGTGTGTTTTTTAAATACTCAGCTACAACATAAATAAATAATGATTTACAAACAGAATTTTTAACAAACAAACAGATACAAACAAATAAACAAACGAAAAGGAAAATTTTGTATCACAATGTACGTCTCTTTCATTGAGGGTCAATCCCATTCACATTTTTCTTATTCTGATAAATTACCAAGAACTTTTACTTTAGGAACCTTATGAACATTTAAAGGCATTAGAAGTATGCAATTTTACTTCAATTATTAATTGTCTAAAGCACAAGTTTAGGAACCTGTTAATAGTAACCTGTTTAACTTGTTTAGGAGCCTGTTTAGGAACTTGTTTAAAGAGCGCCAGCTGAACTAGAAATCATCTCTTTGTCAAAAGTGCACAACAACATAGAGCGATACCTCTTTCAGATCTTGTCAAGTATGAAAAACTTTCTAAACTTCGACAAATATTCTACACTTTTATAAACAAGTTTCAAAAACATATTCTGCACTTCGACGAGGAACGTTAACAATATTTTGACAAAACACTCTCCACCGCCTTTGTAACACAATTTCAAAATAATTTAACACAATTTATGCACAGTTTTAAACTCTTGATTCAAAATTAAATATATTTCAATGATGATTATCGAACTTTTAATTCTTATAATACTTATACGTTAAAACGTTTAGTTTATTAAATTTGACTCTTCATCCATCACTAAATTAAACAAAATACGAGATGATCCTATTACCCCTGCTGAGGCCATAGAACCAAATGAAAATGTGAACTAGGAGGACCGTATGTTATGACCCATTGTTTAATGAAATAAAATGTCATGTTTTTAAGGATTAAATGCATAACATATTTTATGTTTATCGGAAGAATTTTTAATGAAATCTTATCTCTAAAATTAAGTTGCTTTCTGTGTACCCCCGCAAAATATAAATTTTAACAGGTTTTAACTGCAAATCAAATGTGAATCCGGGAGTAGAAGGATGAAGTGATAATGAATCATTTTAATTAAAATTTACCATCAAGCAGTTCTTCTCCTTGATCGACTTTCAATGATAATTCCACAGAAACTGAATCAGAAGAACTCACTATAAAGTGAATCATTTTATCATTTTATCATTTATTAATTATTTTATTTATACTAAATGTAGACTAAAAATAATATATGTTTATTATTATTATTGAATATATGTTCATTATATTATTATTTAATATATATATATATACAGAGTGGTCCAACAAGAACTATCTCGGTTTGCAGAGCTGCAGCTCAAATCTGTAAGCTTCAAATCTCAAATCGTACAAAAAACGACATCTGAAGGGCAAACGTAGAGTTTGGGCTATCGTCTAGTCACTTGCAATCATGTTTATTCGTTTAATGAAACATCATTTATTTCCAGTCCATGTTTTGACATTGAAACAACCTGCGTGCTTTAATGGCGACTTGGAAGTTTAAAATTCGAAACAACAACAAGGTTGTTTTAATGTCCAAACGTGGAATGGAAATGGATGGCGTTATTTCAAATTGATTTAAAAGATCGCAAATGAGGGCAATTTTAAGATGATATCCTAAACTCTAAGTTTGCCCTTTGGATGTCTTTTTGAGCAAAATTTGATATTTGTAGCCTAGCGGAATTGAAACTATATCCCTGCAAACGGGGATAGTTTTTTGGGTCATCGGGTAGTTGGTCCCAATTTTAAAATCTATTTTTCAAAACCTATTAAGAATTTAAAGCACTGACATTTTTTTTAATTTTTAAGCATTGACAAGAAATTTAATTTATTATTTGAACGTTTTCTACAAATGAAACTCAAATTTATTTCGCAAATTGTGCAATAAAATTCTGATAAATTTGATGTCTAAGCAATTATTATGTTTATACCTTCAGTGAGATCTTCGTCACTTTCATCACCAGGATCTGAAAATTAAAATGAGAGTAAACCAGTTTATACAAATTTGAAATATGAAGTAGAAAGTGTGAAGATAAAATAGATAAACTATATATATACAAAAGTTCAAAAAATGTCTTAAAAATTTTAGGTAAATTCCATTCAAAACTTTTCACCTTTACCAAGCAAAATAGAACAAATAAAATTGCTTTTTCTTTCAAGCATCTTGTCAACCATTGTAAACTCTTTTTTAAACATTACATTAATAGATAATTCCGATGGCGGAAGGTGTATTATGACCAAGATGCAATGCGTTCTATTGTCGATACAGCAGCTAATTCTATTACTATTCGATAATCGAGTGCATTCCATCTTTGTCATAACACTAGTCTGGCTCCAATCACAGCGCTGCATTGTAGTCACATGACAATTGTATTGTTTGTGATTGGATTATTTCGCACAATGTTCGCATTTTCCGCACTAGAGAACTTTTGATTGGCTTTTTTTTCCTACAATTCTTGATTTCAGTCTGCAATTTAGGCTTCGGCATTTTCGAGAACGAGGCTCGTCAAAAAAGGCCAATTTTTACTGCAATGATATGAGATGTAGGTTAGAGCGATGACTTTGACGATTTTAGTAAATCTAACATAATACTCCTTCCGCCATCTTTAGTGGAATCACCTATTACATAAATCAAAATACCATGAAAGATCTCAACAAAAAAATTAGATTCTAAGTATGAACGAAGTATGAAGCTGATCTACAGGCAACATCAAGAAAGAAGTGCTTTAGTATTTTCTATTTAAAGTATTTCTTGGCTCTATTTAAAGTAGACTTACATCCATTATGATCAGTTGCAATCGGAATAAGCTCATTTTCATCTAAAAAATCAAACAAAGCATTGATTCAGAAAATGAAGTTTCACTAAAACGATCGGCATTTGCATTATAATATAAATATTTGAAAAGCAAACAAATTTTAACTAATTTTGTTGCTGATAATAAGAAAGTTTTAATAACTAATAATGTTGATAATTACAATAAAGTAGAAATACCTGCGACTTTTTCAACAAAATTTGACGGCACCAAACCACGTTGACCATTAGCAAGCTCTCCGGTATAAAATCCATCCTAAAGAAACAAATAAAATTATAACAATAGCACAGTCAGAAATCTTCAAATTTGCTGAAGTGAATGCCTACGCCTGATAGAACAGGTAAATGTCCACAAAGCTTTGATATTTTGATGCCGAATAAATTTTTACAAATTTAAATAGTTGGCATAATGACAAATTTAGATACCTAGTTTTGAAATATTTTAGATACCTAGTTTTGAAATATTAAGAAAAAGAACATAATATGAAAGATGACCAGCTCATATCAAACTAATACATGTGGTGGCCCAAAAAATGTCCCATGTTTGCAAAACTGATATGAAGAAACTTTAAATTCAATAATTTGGTTATTGCTTAAATTTGACATGAAAGGTTTCAATTAATTGTTTTCCTCGACCTTCATTTAAAGTCTGATACACTGCCAAAATCTACTAACTCAGGGTCAAAGCCAATGTTATAATGTATTAAAGGCCACGATGACAGTGTAGTAAAGGCAACACGACGGATCTGTTTAGATGCTTGCGGCGATCTAAGTGTTAACAATATTAAGCAGTAACTCCGCAAAACGGCGTGAAAAAAGACAAACGCAGTTAATGGATTTTTCAAAGCCTTAATGTAGTATTTTCAGCAAATTGCAGCAGCATAATTCCTCTATTTCATTACAATATAATTCAGTGATCATTGGGTAGATTTTGGCAAACAAGGCATCAAACTATAAATTGAAACCCTCTCCTCAAACAAAAGTAATGTCAAAATCATAAAAACTGAAGCTTCTTCAAAGCAGGTTCAGAAAAGTCGGGATATTTTTTGCGCAACCCTGGTACTTACATCGTCTACGTCTCCAAATATGTAAACATAATCACCAGCCTCCAAAGCAATTTCCAAGCTTGGATCATCGTTTGGGGAATGTTCATATGGATCATATGTATATTTAGCAATAAAAACAGCAAGTTTATCAACACGAACCGACGCTAATTCATCATTCGATCCATCCGCAGTCAATTTTTCATCAATCTCTTGTCTTATGTCTTCAACAGACCCTTGTGGCGGAGAAATTGACGCAAATATTGAGCCATCAGACAAACTTTTATCCTTAAATTGCAAGCGTTTAGTATCTGCAGAATAAGCTTTGCTGCCCTTATTTGAAGTTGCACATTCCAGTTCTGAGATCATTGCCTTTTTATTTTGCAAACAATCACCATTATCATTTTCAAAATCAGAAAGAGACAGTGATAATTCATCCGATGAATCGTCAGCATCAAATCTGAGCTTTATATTGGGAACATTATTTGATTTTACCAACTGGTTTTCCACCTGATCAGGCTCTTCGTCATATAATTTCAAGTCGACCACTGGTTCATCTTCACGACTAAATCCACCTATTAAGAAAATTGTTTATCAATCATATCAATCATATCAATCATATCAATCATATCAATCATATCAATCATATCAATCATATCAATCATATCA
>JAYJMH010016396.1:0-21185 GCA_036873815.1 Phacellophora camtschatica
TTAAAAAGGTGTTACAGGTAGCAAAATTGCATCATAACATGCACCATACTGTTACATTTTTGGGTTTGGGTTTCGTTCCATTATTTTTTGGGTCAGCTCAAGATTTCCTTGGACACGCCTCCCTATCCAAGATCCAAGTTAGATAGTAATACCCCTCCTCTTGGACACAACACTCAATATGCACTCTTTAAGATTAATTGTAGACAAAAAAAGAGTTTAGATAACAAAATGATTATCGGTACAGTATCAATGGATTTATCTAAATCATTTGATTGCCTGCCACATAAATTAATATTGGCAAAACTAAAAGCATATGGGTTTTATGATATTACTTTAGAAATCATAAACAGCTACCAAAGTGCAAGAGACCAAAAATTCAAAATTAATTCCAAATGGAAGGAAATAAGGCAAGGAGTCCCACAAGGGTCAATTCTAAGCTCTTTACCATTTTCATTAATGATAAATTTTTGGTTTATTGGAAAAACGTTTTAAATACGCAGATGATAATACCATCAGGGCATCAAATACAGATCTTAATGATTTTACTCAAAGTTTATATGATGAATTGCAAACCCTAAATGACACTGGTGCAGTCACATTAGTAAAATTTCTAAATCTTGTAGACAAGTCAAGATTCTCTGGATTTCTGGTTGTGCCAACGAGTCAAAAACATCAGGAAAACCCTCACTTTCACACACAGCCAAGCCACATACACACAAGGAATATTTTGTGGATCTATTCCTCTTTCAATTCTTTCTTCTCAATTTCAGCAGTTGCTGTGAACTATCACCTCCATTCTGTTGCTCAATAGGAGTCAAAAACATCAGTAAAAACCACACAGGATATTGTTTTTTATTTCTATTTTCCTCGGGCAATGATGGTCAGTACCGCCATTGCCCATTTTAAAATGTCCAATAGCAAAAATATGGTGTTTATGTTATGTCAATTAAATGTCATGTGATTATTTTATTTTGGTCGCAGGGCGGTGCTTGGATTTTCCGACGAGGGGGCTGACACTTCCGACAGGGGGCATGAAGCCGGTAGGCGATGGAAGCGAGTTGAACATGATTTTTTCCGGATTCATTTCATAAAAAATTTAATTGGAGCAAAACTATTATCATAACCACGGCCACGTAAAATAATGAAGCACTATTCTGTACTTTGCGTGAAATTTAATCTTGAGCCTGTTGAGTACAGGGACGTAGAGCCATAAAAGGGAAAAGGGGGAAAAAATTTAGATAAATGATCTGCAATACCTAGATAGGTTAGAGGAGTAGAAGTGTGCCATAGGATCACCTTCTGAGGGGTCTGGGGCATGCTCCCCCAGAAAAAATGAAATTCATGGTCACTAGATTGGTTGTCGTTGCCTATTTGCTTAAGCAGACTGGTTGAACTTAAACCGTTTAAGCCATTTCTCTTTAAATTAAAAAGATGCTATTCGAAAACAAAATTTGCTTAGAAAAGGAAGTTTGCCCCATCTGCTCCTCCTGCTGAAAGGCCAAGGGTGAACTGCCATGCCACCCTGCTCCGTCACTCCTGGCTGAGTTTCTCAGCTTTCATCAAAGAACGTAAATCATTCTTTACGAGGAGCTGAAAAATGGTGCAAGCATCGAAACAGGTAACCGAGGTAACCTTCGTTGCCATTTCTGAGATCTCGGTCTTCGAATAAAAGATACCCACCTGGAACCAGGACCATTGTTTATAACTGAGACTATTTCACATTGTTTTACCCCACCCCCAAATGTAAAACTTTTTTAAATAAAGACATTAAACAAAATCAGCAAAATCTTACATTCTTGATGAAAAATTGTCAATCCTAATTGATGATTTCCTTTTCGAATTAAATTCTATTTTTACCTTCTTTTGAGACCTGAAATATATACTAAAGCTGGTAATAATATGCTGTGTTAAGGTGTTTCTATTAAGTATGTTCGTTCAGATACAGTACACTGTGATAATCTAGTAATACAAAATATTAAAATACAGAGAAACAAATACCGTGTCATGGTCCTCGTTGGAATTTATTACCACACAACATAACCAACGTCTTAACACTGCACATCTGGCGTAAAACCTGTGCTAATCACGTGATATTGTGTGATCATGGCAAAGCAGGTGTAATCATAGCAATCACGTGACCAAGATTACAATTGTTCTGGAAATCAGCAAACACACGTTTTATTGAAAATCAAATATTCTGCCCAGTACGACGAAGACAATAAACTTAGGTCATTCTCAGCAATGTTCGGCTTGATTTTCATGCATATTTGTTGAGCATGTCTTTCTGGAACTGTCAAAGAATGGAAAACACAAAATTCACTTGAGATATAGCTGATTGATCAAGAGCAAAAATATTTTAACAACATTGCAATAGATTTATAATTTTATTGGTGAGTTATTTTACGTATTTTCTTCCCATTATTTTTCAAGAAAAAGCAGATGCAAGCGACTATGTCAGAAAGAATAGCGTAAATTGCGGGAAACGCCCTGGCAGTTAAATTTTTGTTTAACTACTTGCCGCTTCAACATCAATTTACAGAATTAATGGGTATTCGTAGAAATAGAAAAGAAAATAGTTGCTTCAGCCTGTGTTCCTAAAGTAGCGTGAAGATGGAAAACATTAATTGCAAAAAGGACCCAAAATGATCAGCAACACGTAAAATATTCTTCAAACTGATCTGATTTCAGCCTAAATTACAACAAACAAACGAACCAAGAATCTAATTTGAGAACACACATTCCTTATGAGAGAATAGTTGATAAGAAACTAGCAGTGGACAAGTTAAGAAACTTCAGTACTCAGCCAGAATATCAAGAAACTTTTACCTAATATTTCTTTCCGACATTTTTTATTTGTGGGAAGTGAAGGGAAGCTAACTTTATTTTGATCTGAAATCCTAAGTATTAGTTACAAGTAAGTTAATTCTATAGTTAAGTTATAAGTGCCACACACAATACTATTTCCTGGTTCTAAAACATAAACGTATATTTCTGCTGTCATGTTTACCTTTAACTGCTCAAGAAACTTAAGAAATTTTCAGTGCTACATTAGTGGAAAATTAAGAAGCTTTCAGCACTGAAGCTTTTTCTACGTTTCTCAGTAAAAAAAATGCATGGGTGTATACTTTTATAATCAGCCGAGAAATGTAACTTTCCAATTTTCGTTTTCTTAACACTTTCTAATTTTTTTTTGCTGAAATCAGAATAAAAATGAATTCGGGTTAGAAAATTAGTCAAAAATCAAATAAATTTTTCCAGTACTCGAGTTGTTTAATTTTTGGCGATCTAAGAGTTGATTTTCTCATAAAGAGTTTCTAATGTAAAAAATAAGTTTCATTTGCAATAATCTCGCAAACAATGGCCTAACTTGAATTATGCTAAAATTGCTGACATATGTTGGAAGAAAGGAAAACTGTTTTTGCTTTCCAAACAAACTTGAGACTTAGGCCACGCAACAGGCATTTTCGATAAATTAGAACCGTTTGACAAATATGAAATATTTGGTTTTCCTGATTCTCGCCTTACTACTGACTAATAGCTGACGTGGATGTTGTTAATATTGTCTTCTTAGCCAAACATTATAGGATTACCTTGTGGTTGATTGCATTTTATTTTAAATCGTTTATTAGTTTATAAAAATACTCAATGTTTTTAATATTTGAAAATGTTTAGTTAATCGTTGGGCTACAAATTATTTTGACAGTGAAATACTGAGTGACTTTGCGTACGTATTTTAATCAGTGCGATTTTTTCTGTTAAGAAATAACAGCTTTCTTTCTTTTCCAAATCCGTTTTCTACTACACGCCTTAGGTTGTTTTTCTCGTATGAGCTCTGAGCTATAACCATTTCCACTCTGGTCGGACCACATTGGGTTCACATCCAAATAAACTTTGTCTTTTAAATAAAATTTGTGTCTTTCTATAATCTGAATCCTTTTGCGACTTTTACTAACCAAAGCCTATGCCTGTGTTTGTGGGCTCGCGAAGTCATTTTCCTTCATTGGGGTTTCGTAGTAGATAGTATTATAGTCTTAATACTTCATCCCTGTTTGACTTGCTACCAACCCGAACAGCAAACCCAAAGAGAGAAGGTACAGGGAATTTATGTAGTGCTGAGTCTAAGTAAATAGCAAAACATTTGATGGGATTGTGGTAATTAACGCAATATAGATTATGTTAATTTATACAATATAGATTATGGTAATTTATGCAATATCGACATAACAAAAATTTCGGAATGTGAATCGCATTCGAATGTGTCGCTTCGTATTTTGCGAATCCCTGGGAGTCAATCAAATGTTGAATCAAGATTTCATCACTTCGCCTCAGCCAATGAACGATGAGAAAACCGAGGTAGGTACTGTGGCAAAGATATTTCCTTTGAAATTCCTTGGAACGAGGTTCGACAAATAACTCTTGAAAAGTGAATCTAACGTAAATTTATAAATAGTTTATCTCGAAAATTTTGGAAAGATTTATTATATTTAAAAATATTTTAAAAAATTTGAAATATGGAATTTCTTAAAAAAATAAAATTGTTTCTTTTCTGATATTGTCATACCCCATCACTGTCTTTCCTCTTTCGCGATCAACGTTCTTTTTCGTTGATTGCATCATGCAAAATTACTCACCTAAATTGGGTTATGTCAATTAAATTACTTAGTTGCATTGTAAATTAAACGGTCCCTACAACAAAAACAAGCCTGGTTTAACTTAATGATCTGGTCAAGAAAAGTTTGTTTTCACAGATTTAAATCCCTTGAAAAGTTTACATTTTTCTATTGTTTTTCATTCGGTAGCAATGAATGTGGAAAAGCAAAAGTTTATGCTATAAAAACGCAATTTCTCATAAATTTAAACTTTAAATGGTTGATTGAATTGGTTTTGTTACATCCCTTTGGTTGCAGATTTCTACAAAAGTACTAAACTATTTTTACGAAACACACCTGTTTATATACACTTAAAATCAATTACTTAATAAAGATTTCGTATTAGATGAAAAGAGGTGTCAGATAATTGCATTAAGCATGAAAAACCATGATATGGTACTTCCAATATTTTGTACATGACATTTCATTTCATTATGATGCTATGCACCGACAAGTAACAGAAGCTGCATATATAAATGAACAAACCCATTGTAAATTTTTAATTTTAAATCAATTTTATCGAGGAGCATTTATAAGAAAGCGATATAAGTAAGCCAAACATTTTTACGATCACCATATGAGCAAAAAATGACCGACAGCGTACATTTACTGAATCGACCAAACAAATCCTGCCGTTTGCTGACTATTGTCTAAATTATGTTCGTTACTAGGCAGTAGTAGTATCTCAGAAAATTTAGAGATATTACTCAACCTCCTCAGTACAATACAAATCCGCACATAAGTAATACACCTTTAAGAACCTCCAGGCTGATTCTTTAGAGAGAACAATAGATAAAGCAATATGCTATTGTTTATGAAACAATACCCTGGATGAAAAATCTGGTTTCTTATATGCGGGTTTTTACTGTATATCACAATAAAATGCATGAATGATGAGATAAAAACAAATAGAAAACACACTAATAAAAGACACCACGACTCTGTTATAGCGTATTGGTTAATGTGATAAGAAACGTTAATAGCTTAACAATGGATCGTTTTGAAATATCATTTGTCTTAATTAAATAAACACATTTACATTGTATAATTTTGTTTAGATGTTTTGTGTTTAACTCATTAGAATGATAATTAGTGCGTGGCAATAGCAACAGGAAAATAGAAACTAGTTCGTTAATTCTGAAACAACAATCAACAGTTTCGATAAGTTTTACGGGAGATAAAAAGCCTACAAATTGATTCAATACTAATAAGTAAGTAAGTATTCATTTGCCACTGAAAACCTTTACAATGTTTCAAAAATAATTAAGGTTAAAATAGTTAATACCCTTAACAAAAATAGAAATATAAAATCGATAAAATACATTTAAAAAATCACGAGCCCCTAACTAGAATTGCAGGGATAAAAGCAAAAGTTCGAGATGACCTTAATTCCTTGATGGTCCTTATTAGAGGCGTGTTACGAGAAAAAAGGTTTGTTTTTACTGAGGTATTTAAAAATACTGGCATAAAAATATCAATCCACCCAGTTCTTTTTAATTCTGAAATACGTTTTTCATGTAGCTGCTTTTAATTTTGTGCTTAAAAGAATTGATGTTATTTGCATATTTGATATCAGATGGTAATTGATTCCATAGCTTAGGGCCTACATATGAAGAGCATTTTTGGCCAATATAACTCTTACGGAGCGGAATAGTTAATTTACCTTTTGATCTACGAGTAATTTGGATCTGGTTGGAATGTTGAAACATACCAGAAAAATATATGGGTGAAGTATTTTTAAAGAAATTAAAAACGTTCCCACATATAATATGCTCCACTCTATCTTTTGTTGGAAGCCAGTTTATTGCTTGAAACTCTCTAGCGCTCAAATGGGCAGTATTTTGCATGCTTAAACAGAAGCGAATACATTTGTTTTGAGCTGTCTGTATTTTTTTGGAAAGCCTACTGTTCAAAAAAGGATAACATACAGAACAAGCATAATCACAATGTGGTGGGATGGAAAAAGGCGTTACAATTGCTTTCGATTCAAAATTCTAATCGATAATCGATAAACAACTTCATAATAGAAATGAGAACGGGAATCACCATTGTGGTCGTAGTGGAAAAGAAACAAAAGGAATTTGCGCAGGATGATTAATGTCTAATAACTATTTGTTGGCTTGTCGTTGAGTCAGTTTTGGTGATTGGATGTCGTTAAAAATGAAAGGAAAACATAAAAATTTCATTGCTTATTGAAGTTACTGTGTTATGATGTTAGTTTTCAAGCAGAAAGTTTTGCTCGCGGAGAAAAATTGATAAAGCATTTTGTTGCAAGAAGAAGCATCAAGTAAAAAGGAAATTTAGAAAAATATATTCCATGAAACGAGAGAAATGATAAAAATAAAATAGTCGAAGTATAAATAATTTCCACAAAGAAACGTCGAAGAATACATTTGAAAAGACCAACTGGAGAGGAAAACGTTAACAAGTTTCGTAAGTTGTTTGTTAGAATATTTTTGCTCTAATAATTTAAGGGGAAGTAGCTATGTGGAGAAACTGTTAAATGGTAAAGTACCTTATTACAGGAACTTAATGTTGTACTAAATTAACGGTGTACCAATTTATTAACACAAGTCTACAATTTTGTTTTAAAAAATACATAAATAAAACTAGCTCGAATCTAATGGCTAGCATGAATACTTTTGTTTTAATATATTAGAGAAATTCTAGGTATATTAGAGTATAACCAAAATTAACCCGCTATTTTAATTAAAGTACTTTAATTTAACGCGAAGTTGAAAAAAATCGTGTCAATAAAGTGCAACATTAATTTACTATAATTAGGTAAGTTAGATATCATGGTTTGTTGTTATTTTGTGATAATCATTGGGAAATAATAATCATTGGACTACATTGGACTACAAATGGGGAGTAATAATCACTGAAGTTATATTCATAGGATTTAAAGTAATTTTCTTATATTCATAGGATTTAAAGTAATTTTCACTCACTCGTGCTGTTAAATTAGCATTTGCCTCCTTTGCCCCTTTGGCTCAGTGGGGCTCCACTTGTTAAACTTAACCTGCCTAAAACACGGGAAATTTGTTTCGCTCGGCCAAGCGGAACACTTTTCACAGCAGAGATCTCGCCTTTGGTCAACCTGAATCTTAGTAAGACGAGACGGTTTTTCCCACATAATCACATCATCCACGCAAAGTATCATCCACGCAAGGAGGGGAGGCTCTCCGTGGTTTAAACGTGTGACGCTGGTGAAGACAAAAGCTTAGTAAAATTGTGGTTTCGTCTCGCCTAGCCATGATGTTTTTTTTGATATAATTGAAATAAAAATGTATGCCAGGGTAGACTTACTGGCACAAAATTCTACCCGTCCCGGCAGAGCAGGGTAATTTTTTTTCATATCAATCAGACTCTTAAGGTTCAAAATTTAAGTTTGGGTGTAGACAATCTGTTGTAGATACACTCCATACTTATGGAAGGTAAGTCCTTTGGCATGGCTTTTCATTATCTGGTAGATTTGATGTCACTTCGGCCACAATGGACTCTTCCAATATTACAATAAACTGTGCCAATGTACTTGCCTAAGCCAAATATTTGATTCACTTTAATAAAAACATTTTTGACTTCAACCATTTTGGTCCTCAATCGTTTGGACTTCAATCATCAATCAAAGTTTGTGCAAAGTTTGATTGACTTTACAAAAAAAAACTAAGTCGTGGCAGAGAATAATTCAGTATTGTTGCTCTTCAGCTCTCCAGTATATTTGATTCTCTGTTAGCTGAAGTGATGTCATATCTATCAGAAAATCCCTGAAAACAAGGGACTCTGGTAAAAACTTCCGTGAATACGATTTTGAAGACACGCAAATTTTTAAATACCTTTGAGAAGTTCAAGGCCGTAGTACCAATCTGAGCGGGGGGGGGGCAGTTTTCCTTTCACTTTTTGTAAAGTTTTAGATTTTTTTTTATTGTTTATTGGCGTAAAAGGAGGTTAATAAACGTTCTAGATCTTGATGATCCCCAACCCCACCCCAGAAAATAGTTCCTTCATGGAGCCTTTGCAGTTACGAAATGATTTTAAACAGTCTTTCTAATTAACAACGCTGAGTAAAATGTTTTCGAAAAGAAATTTCTCTACATGGAGAAAAATGCTTGCAGTTTTAATAAAATAATATTACAGCATGTTAATGGAATTTTGGATTTTCCCTCAAAAGGAAAAGATCAGACCAATCTCTTTTGTTGGATTATTTTATTTTTTCCCTGTCCAAACCAAAACCTAGACACGATTCCATCCTCTCAAAATGAAATCACAAATGGATTAAAGAGACTTTTATCTTAAATTTATAACTTGAAGAAATCTCTTTTCATTCCAGATAAAATGGATGGTTCAACAACTAGCAACATTCTTCTCTGGAAAGACATCAGAAAATCAGCAGCCATTTTTATTCTTTCGTTATTTTTATTGACAGCATTATCGTTCTATAGCGTTTTAACCGTTGTCACGTGCATAGCTATACCGCTCATCACAGTTATGTTGGCTTTAAGGGCAATTTGGGTTCTCAAATGTGCCTTCATGAAGGAATCATTGGATAATCCATTTCAGTGAGTTTTTTTCGACAGTTATCTAGCCATTTTATTTTTCTCATTGTCACTGATATTTGATGCTCAAAAGATAGGCAAGATTTATACGTCCCATGATAGTCAAATTTAATTACTGCCTTTTCATTGTTTTGTCATAAAATTGTCGTCGACGCAAAAATTATTTTTGCGACGTGTAAGTCTATCCTTATTGTTTTCCAAAAAAAAAAAAGAAGTAAACTAAATTAATCCATGTGATAAGCTATTGTTTTATTCCCTTTACTTTTAATTCGTTACAAAACAATTTATAGCAACTACTGCTAATTTATACCAACTGTTAAATTCCGGGTGAGGTAATTCCTACCGGGTGAGGTAATTCCTACCGGGTGAGGTAATTCATACCGGGTGAGGTAATTCATACCGGGTGAGGTAATTCATACCGGGTGAGGTAATTCATACCGGGTGAGGTAATTCCTACCGGGTGAGGTAATTCATACCGGGTGAGGTAATTCATACCGGGTGAGAATCCATGTAGATTGAAATCCATGAGGCTACAAATTTTAGATTGTGCTCTAAATGACGTCCGAAGGGCAAACATATAGGACAAACTGCTTACTCCTATCTCGACTTGGAGTTAATCTTTTCACATTTTAAACTCCATTAAAGTCACCATTAAAGCAACCATGTTGTCTTAATATAAAAGAATGAAAAGGAAACAAAAGATGTTTCTTCAAATTGACGGATTAAAACATTTCTGATTTCAAGTTTTGAACAAGTAAACGAAGTTGCAAATGATGACATCAAAAATTCTAAAATTGCCATTCGGACGTCGTCCTGTGTACAATTTGAGATTGTTGCCTCGTAGGTTCTAATGTAGCCCTGCAAACAAATATCATTTTTGGGGGTCAGCCGGTTTAGTGGGTTTAGTACTTTGTAGCAAATTATAATATGGTATAATGAAGAACTAGATAATAACCTATTCTCGTTGTTTTATCCGTCCTGCTATTCAAATTGGGTTCAGGTGTGAAGTGTGGTTATATATTTGTAGGGCCACTGGGATCTCTAAGAATGAGCAAAAAAGAACAAATTTGATATATATATATATATACCCTAACTTCGTTATGAAGGGAGTAGATATTTCAATATGATTATATGTAAATATTTTTATGACTCTTTCCATGGTCCAAAACTCTCTTAATTTTTCGTTTGTCAAGTCTGGCCTCGTTTTCGTGTAAGAAAACTTTAAGCAGAGGCGAGAACAGACATGATAGAAGAATAATTAAGAGAGCTTTGACCGAAGTTATTGGTCATAAAAAGAATTCCAGTGGCTGTATAGTCGTTCGGATTTTTGTATCTAACCCCACTTTCAATAGAGAATTTGAATTTAACAATCATATTTAAATTTAAATTTAGCAATTTAACGATATTGAGGGAAAAACAATTATTGCTTTGTAGATCCTGGCTAGATTCAGATCTCGAGCTTAACGATGAAAAGGTTAGAACATTTGCTTTTGAATTGAAAGAATAAATAACTTTATTTTTAATGATTTCTCTTATCAGCATTAATCCCCTATATAATTTTCATAAAAGCATTTTTAAATTTTTAAGATTTACACTTACCGTACGGTCATGCGGATTTTAGGCATGTGCTAAAAATCTAATGCAAAAGAGTCACACAACACACAAACCACCGAGTCTGGTTCAACTATAAATTTTTTACAGATTTTCTGTAAAATTCCGATTTAAGCCAAAAACAGCAAAACTTTTCGAAATATTGTCTTCTTAATTTTAATTCATTTTCTTATAAGTTTTTCTTTTTCAAAATACTGTCTTCTTAAAGAATTTTTAACAACACTCCTGTTTTTGCGCTGCAGTATTCTAAATAATATCCAATCAAACAGATAGAGAATAGTAATGTGTATAAAATAAAGTGTGTGACGTGCCTGTTACAAATTATGATTTACAATTTAATGACCTATAACTTACGACTTCAGGCTTATAACTTACATCTTACGATGGGACATATGATTTCTAATTTATTACGTATGATTTATGATTAAGACATATGACATATGATTTATGGATAATGGCTTACGGCTTATGACTTATACCTTACGAGCGACATATGAATTCTAGTTTATTACGTATGATTTATGATTAAGACATATGACATATGACATAGCTGTTTTTTGTGAGAGAGAGCAAAGCTGTTTTTTGTTGCTATAGAAATACCGTAGTAATAGTAATGCTATTCGTTTCAGTTAGTTTTGTAGCCAATAATACTCCTTATATTGACGTTTTTAAAATCTTTGAGAGCCAAGAAATTTAAAGTTATTTTTTTAAAAAGCGCACAATTTGAAAAATACTAAAGCTTCCATATTTTGTGTGATAGATGTTCTTCTGCTTTGTACTTTTCAGATTTCAAAATACAACAAGAACTTACTGCTGTCATTAAATAATTTTCTGGTTTGTTGCCGAAAAATCATTTTAGTTGCAGATTTGCTGAATACAGCCAAGGTAAACATTTATGAGACATTTATGAATGCCCCAAAACGATTGTATATGCAGAAATATGGGAGGAGATAAGAATGATGGAGTTTTATTTAACAAATTTAATTTTTTAGCTATTTCCTTCTGCTTTAGTGCAGCTAGCGGATCCAAACTTAAGGCCTGATTACATGGATGAGCTGACCTACCTGGAAATCGGCTGTGGCTCGCCTGCAAATCTGTATTACATGAGTGAATTGACCAAAATTAATTAACCCGTTTGTAGCTTGGTTTTAACCCAATTTTGAACCGAGAATTTCAAAAGTTTCAATCAAATGCACGCGTGCACAATGGGTCAATCCAGTGTTGGCTCGTTTGATGCGATTGCACGAGAAAGCCAGCTCGCTTTGCTGGGTTGATGAACTTTTGAAAAGCAAGCCAACTCGGCGAGGCGGGTTGGCTCGTTACATGCAATCATGAAATATTTAAGAAATTGTATGACCAAAGTTTCAAGTTCTGCGTCATCTCTAGGCTCTGAAAGCTTACACGTTGATAGTTGTTATATGGAGTAAGATTCCCACCAAAATAGTTTACAGTAATTGTATAAAGAATTCAAAAACATTTATCCTCGCGAGCTCAGCTTTGCCTATTGTTGTCTGAAAGGTGTGTTAACGTCTGCTTACAAAAAACTAGACTGACCGATACTATACTGTCATCAGAGACTTTTAAAGTATATCTGTAAAAAGTAGACAAATAAATATAGTTACTTGCGTTTGAATGAATGAATTAGAAAATAAGAACAATTATACTTATGTTGGGTGTTTGGGTATTCAAAATGGGTGGGTTTGTAAAATCTTAGCTGCACACTCCCGTCCAACTGTGTGACGTGTGCGTGTCCCCCCCCCCCAATATCCGGGCAAATCGATCAAATCGATCAAATCTTTATCAACAATATCCTTATCACTGTTTTACGTTAAATATTGTTAAATATTGAATATTAAATTTTAATCATCTGTTCGTCACTTATTGTTTCTGTTTTGTGGTGTTCCTTTTTATAATTCATTTTAAATATTTCGCCGCAAGTTTTCAGAAGCATGGATTAGGCATTCCACTTTGATATCTTGTCCTTTTCTTACAAGTTATTATTTATTATGATCTGATATAAAAGTATTCACATGAAAGAACGTTAATCCTCATCATTTTTATCCTTATTTACAAAATGAAACAATACCATTTAAACTGTTTTTTCTAATTTACGTTTCCTTTGTCAATATACCTACAACTTTCAAAACATCAAAAGAATAATTTTCAATTGTAAAATATCCTCCAGCCTATCATTAATTTTACTGCACAGGCATAACAGAGTTAGCTTTCTTTCTACTCTACAAGATCTACAATGCTTTAATTGCTTTCTTAATACTGTATTGCAAAAAAGAAAAATACGTGAAGCTGTAAAATTAGAACTAATTTCTTTCTAGTTTCTTGGTCTCTTATTCTTCTTATACTATTTGGGCAAAAATTTCAGTGGAGTCACATTGCTGTTTGCAGGTATGTATGCCTTTGCAATTGTTCATTAGCCTGTGAAGAGGCACATCAGGCTAATTGTTCATATGCCTAAAATTTGCAATTATGCTTAGTTTTGTTGTGCCTTTCAAGCAAGTGTCTGAAGCGTCTACCCTCAAATAGAATACATATTAAAATTTTAAAACTAAATAAATTTCTTTACAAGTAATCCATGCATTGTAATGCATGCAGCAAGTGAGAATATTGTACGAAGCAAAAGATTCAGCCTTCTTGTTAAGTAAATTTAAGGTGTAAATGAGGCAAACCATATAAGCTACTCAACCAACTCAAAATAAAAAACAAAATAAAAGACTGCTCGGATGTGTGAAAATCTTTTTTTTTAAATCACGAACAACTTTGTCCCTTTAACTCTTTATTTCACGAAATTATTCTTTATTCAAAACTTTCACTTTTGATCAACATTGAAGATGAGATTAGATTTTTAAATTCAATAGTTTTCAAACAAAGTAGTTCTTTTTTGGATTGTTAAAATTATTCAAGAAATACAGTATCTTGAACAAGCATACATTTAATGCAATCTTCAACTCACAAAATGCCACAGACGAGTAGCATAGAATACAGTATCTGGTTTTGTTGTAGCAACATTTATCAATACCAATGAACAATAGAGAATTTTATGAAACAAAAGAATTAGTTCTGAATATGACAATACGATTCGTCACTGTAAAGAATTGATTTCGCACCGTTAACGCGGCCAAGCTAATCGTAATAAACGAAACCATCAAGGTGTGCTTCCTCTGTTTATTTAGATTTGATTGAATGCTTTCAGAAGTGTGAAATATATTATTTTAAAACGCAAATCGTATTGCGATGCGCAAAAAATCGCTCGAAATTCCTCCATGATCAACCCATGCTAGATAACTTTGATTTTTCCCTTCACAGGTACCGTCATAATATTTACTGTTCCCAAGGTATTCGACTTGTACAAGAGTGAGATCAATAAATTCACGAAAACAGTACTTGAAAAGTATGATGACTTTTATTCAAGGTAAATTCAATAAATGTTTGTCTAAAGAAGAATACTTTATCAAATGCCAAAAATAATTCGGCAAAATATACGATATCTGTCGACAATTCAAGACTTGCTTTTAATGATAGCATGGGGTCCGAGTTTATGCATGATAGCAAAATTTTTAGCTCCGCTCCTGTCTACAATAGTAAGGTGAATATTCTGAGGGTAAGATGAGTACTGCACAAAGATTTAAAGTGGCATGTCGGCTTTTGGCTTTTGGCTACTCCAGTTCCCAAAGTAGTTGTTGCTCAAGAACATTTGTAAATCAGGATTTTGGTGGCAATTAATAACATTGTTAGCTATGCGTTATCCAGCATATCCCACACCTACCTTTCATATCCTGTGTACCATACAATTTAAGATTTTTTCCTTGACAATTTGTTAGCCACCAAGCATTCAGAGTTAAATATTTAGACACATTTGACGGTTTTATTTTGCCTTTCAGAATTAAAGCTGCTCTACCATTTGGCAACAAAGAAAAAAAAAAGTGATAGACCTGGATCAAGTATATCATTGTTTTTGCCTCAAAGAAACCTTTTCCTCTTAACAGACCGTACAACATTTTATTGCTGAAGCTGTTAATCCAAGATTTTAACGCAAAGACTAGGTAGTGTTTAATTGAAATTGACATTTGCATGGTATGTAATCACACTTGGATTCCGTCCTCGATGCGAGTTTGTGCAGGTTTGGTTTGAGAGAAGGACAGAAGGTACGATCATAACGAGCCGGCTTGCCTATTTCGGCCTATTTCACGTTCTCAATAACAACAAAACTCACCTTTTACCACGCCAAAAAGGAATGAACTCTTTCACAGCAACGCACGGCATTTTCTTAGGCCACAAAATTAGAATATATTTTCGTGTTGAGCCATGGTTGGCTTGTCCTGCATCTATTGCATTCTCAAAACCATGAGTATTTTGTCCTTTGTCGTGTTACTATCTAGAGAAAAAAAAATATATGATAGCATTCCCAATTGACATGTGCATGTCCAATGAATATCGTGAAAAGTTTTTAAGAACTTTATGATCTCCAAGTCGTCCATGGCTGAAACTTCTGCTGATATTTAACTCAAGTGCAAACCTTCAATTGTTAAACCATCACTAAATTGAGAAAACTATGATTAAAAACAACGTTTTACAAATATTTAGTAAATTAAAAAATGTCAAATGATTCTTGGAAAGATCGTGTTTAAAACCAATAAAAATCGTTGCGCTTGAAATATAAAAATCTCCCATGTGCGCCAGGCTTCTTGAAAACTGTGTTTCAAACGTGAAAACCTAAAAATTAATAATTCATTTCAAAAATTATTATCTAGTAATGGCCCAATAGTTGTGACTAAAATCCAAGACTGTAATAAAATATTTTGAAAGATTATACCCCAAAATGTATGATTTTTCCAAAGATTATACCCCAAATTTATGGCGCCATGTACCGGTATATATGGCAGTTACCCTCCATGCAATAAAGCCAGTGAGTAATCACACTGATAAAGCTCAACACAGCATACTCATGTCAAAATAAATAAAAATAATCTATTAAAATAGTTCGCACTTTTGCTGTTCTCCACCACAAAGGATTTTCTCATAAATTAAGAAATCACTTACGCTGCAATGTATAGAAATTATTTATAATACCATATGGTATCTCCGTAAATTATTGAATTAGTAGATTATCAAAGTGCAGTAAATTATCAAAATGTTTCATTGTATTATTAAGATAATATATGGATAGTATGAGTTCAATGAATTTCATGCTTTGGTTGTTGCTCAAAATCATTCACTTTTGTTCCGTCGTTCAAGTAAATGTTCTGCCGCTTGTGAAGAGGCGAAATTGATTAAATGTTTGGAGAAAAAAGTATACTTTTTTTATTCAATACCTAACTTCTTAAAAAATTCAGCTAATTTTTTATAAGTATGATGCTGAAGCAATCTAGCTTATGCCAACAAAACTTTCGTTGTTTGTAATTGACTTGCAAAAATCCAAACCAAAAATCATGTCACCTAACCAACGAAGAACTGATCGTTTAACAGCATATAATATACCCATAAAGATTAGAGCCAATGTTTTACATATGTCTCTACTTCAATTTTAGTAGGTTGCAAAACCTTAAATTTTTAGTAGCCTGCAGCACACCACCATGGCTTTTTCATAAGAATTATGAATAATTATTGAAAGTTATCAACGAATCAAAACGGTTTTCGTTTTCCAAACAATGCTACTTTGTCAAAATGGTGCACATGCTGTTATTAGTCATGCAGTGTTTCCTGTGTTCTCTGAAAGCTTTGACGACATTTTATAGATCAACAAACTCCTATTGCATCTGAAACCATGGACTTGCATGAGCAAATTTTTTGGCTCCCATTGAAGCGAAGATTTTAGAGTACTACTATCAAAAATTCGGTTATAATCAAGGTTTGATTGACATTAACATTGACATAAATGAATGAAATCGAGGCATAAATTTTTGTCCCAGCCTTTCTGCATGTTTGATTGGGAGTCTCTTTTGGTCGAAGTGACATCATACATATCAGAGCTAACAAAAAAAAATGTATTGTAGTAAGTTCTGTAATAGGCTCTGACTTGAGTACAAGAAATGCAAGACACAACAAGGTTGTCAAAAAGTAAGCAAATACACTATAAGATTGTCAGAGAATAACTACAGACACGATAACGTTATCAGGAAATAACCACAGACACGATAAGGTTGTCAGAAAATAACCAAAGACACGATACGATTTTCAGAAAATAACCAAAGACACGATAAGGTTGTCAAAAAATAAGCAAATACACTATAAGATTGTCAGAGAATAACTACAGACACGATAACGTTATCAAAAAATAACCACAGACACGATAAGGTTGCCAGAAAATAACCAAAGACACGATACGATTGTAAGAGAATAACTACAGACACGATAAGGTTGCCAAAAAAATAACCAAAGGCACGATAAGATTGTCAGAAAATAACCAAAGACACGATACGATTTTCAGTAAATAACCAAAGACACAATAAGTTTGTAAAAAATTACCACAGACACGATAACGTTGTCAGAAAATAAATAAAATTGGACAATAGCAAGCACCAGAAAAATGAATTTGACTACAAATTTAACTTTTTCAACAAAACAACCATATTTACATTAAGCGAATATTCCGAAAATGTGCTAACAACGAAGAACAAGTTATAATAATACATTTGCATTTTCAAGAAGAACTACTTGTTTGTAAGAAGAATTTCTTTGGATAGAAACATTTTGGAACAGCATACCTTCCCCTCATTTCCCTTTCTCTAGATAAACAAAGATTCATATAATAAAATTTCTTTTTATGCAATAATGCCTTTTCCATGCTAAGTAGAATATTTTCATGGTAAAATAAGAAGTGCCTTTGTCCCCCTTCGATCTCCCCTTTACATCTCCAAATGATGTTGAGAGAAAACAACGAGACTTATTCACAAAAAATCAATTTCAATGTGTAAATATGTATATTTTAATAATAACAAGACAGCTATTTACAATGACAACGCAAATGCATCATTCTGAGCTCAGTCAATTCGTTGAATACAAATACAAATGACATACAATGCGTTATAAACCTTGCAACACTGTTAGCAAACTCAAATCGATATCTGAGACATAGGAGGAAGTTTTCCAGACGGAGGCCTTGCTGCTAAATTCGACTCCAAATCCTTGATTAGCAATCTCAGTTTACGAATTTCGTGTTTTTGTAAGTCAATGATATGTCTTGCTTCTCCTTCGTCGAATATGCTGTCTGTCTTCTCTTTCATCCCATTCATCTGCGAGGTGCCCGCATTTCCCGCGTGATGCTGCTTGCGCATGACATTTAGAGAAGTTTCTAGATCATGTACTTGAGTTCGAGACATCTTCAGTTCACGACGCAAATCATTGATTTCGTTTATCAACATAACATTTTCCTGGAAGCAAGCAAAGAAAAATTGTTATATATGCATAGCTTGCATATCAGAGAGTTAAGATACGATACATAGTGTTGTTTAAATCGATAACAAAAATTTGAAAAGAAAATAGATATACAGAAGAACGCAGCAAATCTTTGTAAAATTTCATATAAAATAAACCAAATAAACAAAAAGCATCGGTTTCTGCCTATCATTTTCTGAAATATCAAACTTTAAAGATGAACCAAAACAAGTGAATGTAAGAGATATATATTTCTAGCTTCAATAACAAAAAATGTGTAAACATAAAAATTCGGAAAGGAATTATTATTTTTTATTGACTTAGATTTTACTTCTGAAGGTGAAAGCATTTTTTCCAACTGCTAAAAATTATAAATTTCATAATAAATAACTTCTGAAGATGAACGCATTTTTGCAACTATTGTAAGTTATAAATTTTATAATAAAGAACTGTAAAGGATGTATTCTTAAAATTTTATTATCTATATAAAGAAATAAGAAATTAATTGTAAATAACCAAACAATTACCTGCATAACTCGTACATTATCAGCTCGATGTATTTCCGTATCTTTCGCCAATTTCTTACGCAAAGATGCTACACTTCTTTCCAAATGTTCTCTTTGTCGAGCATATTCCTGTTGAATATCAGAATCGATCCCTACCTGCTCGGGCTGCAAAGAAATCAGTAAAATTTTAAGTCACGGCTACTTTGTTTTCAGAGATGTTTAAAAACACATAATACTTCTTATAAGCATTTGACTGACTGACAGAAGATTTTAAAATATAAAGAACCGCATATGATAAAATGATGGCTTTTAATCCTAAAATAAATTAACAAAAATACGCAAAAATATTGCAATGTACAAGTACTATTCATCATTCAATGCTTAGAAGAGTCTGAATTTTTTGTCTGAATTTCGGTAACACATCTCCTGCTTTGCGACCAGACTAATATATCCGTGAAGGACTGAAGGTCATCGGCAACAAAAATGTGTCAGGAAATTTTGATAGTAATTCATCCTCTTGATAATAATTTTGTTCCTATATTGCCGTAAACTTAAGCAAAAATCTAAATTGGCGAGAGTGACTGTGAATATCAATAAGCAAATTTTCCGTGAAAACAAAGAAACAATGAAACAAAAACCCTCTAAAGTAAATCACAAGTGTCAGGTAACCCATGTTATGACGTAATGCTCACTTTATCATCACTGACATATTTGATATAAACTTGTTTTATGCTTTCTTTGAGTTTCTTCGGATCTTGAATGAAACCAACTGCGTTGTGCAAGTCCGTCTTGAACCTTTTTACGACTGCTTCAATGTCATGCACCTGAATTGAATCAAAGAAGGTGTCAACTTATAGAAATATTTTAAATTAAAGCATCACATAAAATCCGGACCACGGAATCTTTCCGGTCCAACAAACATTTCTCCTAAACATCCCTTACAAACGCTTAATATTTTAAAGAAAAAAATAATAAATTCCATTAATTCTAATTCTTCCTTGGGCAATTGGTCAAGTATAGATTGACGATGTCCACTTTACAGATTGTTGTCGATTACGTCCATTGTATATGCTTTTATTGCTTGTCCCTTTCAGTTCGTTTCTAAATATTTTAGCATTCTGTTTTATCAGAGATTTATTGTTTATGGCCAAATGAAAATTAAACAAATATATATATATATATATAGATATGTAATTGGTAAATTAGGTCTTTCAGCAGCAGAAAAAACATTAATAACTAAAATCTGACAAGTAGTTCGTACACATCAACAAATCAAATGCTACTGCTTTTTTCTGGGAGGCCCGGTTCATATCTTTGCGTATGTTGCATGTTTGTATATTTATCTTATTATTTCCATGACTTGTAGCATTCGTTATGCAACATGCAAGCTAAGAGTTAAGATAAATTACTTAACTGAAAAAAGCGTGGAGTACAACAGCTGTTTTTAACTACTGGATTACACGTGGTGCAAAAGTTAATCTTAAAACCAACCACAATAATTTGTTTTTCTCAATTTCAAAAATCATTTACACGAATTATACAATTAATTACTAAATAATGAAATTCATTTCTTACTTAAATTCATAATTTGCTTACTTACCAATAAAAAACCGGTTTTTGAAAATCAGCCGGTCTGTTTCTTATTATTTAATTAAATCAGAGAGAGTTGGGCTGATGTGTGCTGCCAATAATGTGAAAAAAAATGTGAAAAATTTACATTCAACTTTATACCTTACTTGATTTTGTCACTTAATTGGGTAAAATCTTACTTTATCATAAGAAAAGCCATTTTAATTTTGCAATGTGTGTTAATAAACTACAATCGTCCATTTTTAGCCTCATACCATTTTGGCCTCACTAAACTAATGTTGATCAAAATTATTTCACAGTGGGATGGGTTTATTTTGCAACAGAAAACAATTTCTAAGAAACACTACAAACCTTTTGTCTTTCTTGATACATTTCTCTTTCTGTGTTTTTCGACTTTGATCTCAATTCTTCAATCTTCAACTCAAGGTTCGTGTTTTGCTTGTGAAATCTCTCCAGCTCGCTTTCCATCTACAGAAACAATATTTGGTGAAATACAGTATTTGTAAAGATTTATAACATATATATATACATATACATGAAATGGCAAAACAAATTTTTAATGCTAATCTAAATAAATAATTTCAGCAACAAATATAGAGAGGCACTTTTGAAAAAATAAAATGTCCCATGACCATAACACATGTGATTTCTACCATGTTTCTTTGAATACGCCTGGAAATATTTCTGATAAACAGGCAAATCTAATGGAAGTTATATTTTGCAGGGTGTAGCACATACAAACTAATATAATTCAAAATTTTTGATTTGACATTGAAATATTTGATATTAATATAAATTATTGCTAGAAATAATATCAAGAAAATATAATTATTATTATTTATTATTATTTAAATATATTATTATTTAAATATATTATTATTATT
>JAYJMH010016407.1:0-21182 GCA_036873815.1 Phacellophora camtschatica
CACCTCGTGATTCCTTTTGCCTTTGCCTGGAATTACAGAGAGTTAGCAGCTCTCCTCAAACTTTCGCAGCAAGTATGGCCTCGATATGGCATTCCTTCGATATACTGAGTATGAAATAAAAATTTGTGATTTGGCACGAAAATGCTCATCACACTGGGTATACTCAACTGCTCACAAAATTAAATTTATTGTTAATTAATCGTATTCAATCAAACAAGTATATTATGAAATGTCGATGAAGAGTTGACTATAAAAATATAATAAAGCAATCTTGTAACTGTCAATGTCAATGTATTTGAAAATGCCAAACTGGAATTTTGCGTTCCATATTAAAAAGTTGATTTTGATTTGAATGCTATAAAATTGAATCAATTATGGATGGTAAAAGTTATCTTTTTAAAATGTTTAAAGCACTTTTTAAAAAAAGTAAATGTTTCCTGCGGTTTAAATAATTTAATTCTGAGCTAGAATCTAAAAACATTTCTTGTTTTGTTTGTCTGAAAGATTACGGAAAAATAATGCAAATGTTCTGTTCGTGGCGAGATATTGATTATGTTTCATCAGGCAATATGAAAGCAGTTTAGGGCAAAAGGGGGATATAACCTTGAAAATCAAGGAAAACAGAAAAATGAAAGACTGTTATTTTCTCGAGGGCACTCCTGTCCCCCTTCTTCGGCATCCCTGTGTTTCATACAATTGAAATATCACACAGTCGATCAGAAAAACGGTGCTATTTTTACAAATACAAATACTTAAACGATATACAAAAGATCTATTTTTAAACATTCTGTACGTTAATTGTTTCAGAATTTGTTCATAGACACACAGGTGTGGTTACACTCTCAGTATAAGGTTCATTGGATATCCCATTTTGATTTTTATAAGTTTTAATCATTTAGACAACCATCAGTGAGTAATGTAACAGTGCCGTCGGAAGCTGTTCCAGATTGGGGGCTCATTGTTCCCAGAACAATAGAGAACAAAGGTTTAATTTATCAATTGTTTTAAAACACCACTATTCTTGAAATTATTGGGGGGGGGGGGGGGGGTAACAGCCAAGGTTAAAGTAAAATGTTCATCTTAGCTGATACATCTCTCAAACGTAGCTGGAAATACGATAGTGCTTCGTAATAGTCTCAGTTTGCTCCTCCACCTTACATTCCTCCGCTAGCGATATCAAATCCATTAGAGAGCGAAGGAGGAAAAGGGACTCGTGTAATAAAGCTAAGTTGAGAAGTCTATTCCACGAATTAATATGCCCCCTCAAGAGTAAGAATTGCTTCCTACGAACTTTCATTGTCAGAGTTCCAGAAATAGAATGCATCAGCTCCTCGTTTTATTTCAGTTCAATTTAAAACATTCAAAGATATCCTATAGCAATGATAAAAAATTTAGGCTAAATTTGTAAATTAGAAATCCTTTTAATTGAAATACAATTGAATGTGGTCTAAAAGTTTGAACATATTTATAAAAGATAGACGCAAAAACCACTTTTGCATTGCAAATCCTATATTGGGCATAATAGATGTTTTAAAAATACAAGGTCGGCGAACGAGTCCCGGATTATAAACATCTATTCAAGTATTCAATAAGTGAATTTTAAATTAGAATATGATTGTGAAATAGAACACAATAGAAATATGAAACTAATAATGTATTAATTTGCATTGAAAATGCAACCCAGGGGGATCATACAGGTAATTTTTTATGTGCATAATTTAACAGTCAATGTGCATAATTTAAACTCACTTACATAATAGGTTTCAAAGACGTATTACATGAATTTCCTTGCTTATTTACCAACGTTCTTTGGCAAAGTTTTCGTCATTTCCAGTCAAAAGAGAATCATAATCAAACTTATACGAAACCTAGAACCCTTCCAAAAGTCATTAGTTCGCTCATCCGCTCCCCCGCCTGATATTCCTTCGCTACACTAACCTGATTGAAGCGAAAACGACAACAACAACAACAAACTTGTGCAATGTGTTTACAGGAAACAAGGATTCGATATTTCTTCTTTAAATTCATTTTATTTCAAGAGTTACGTTGAAATTCCTAAAAGACTAAAGAATTATTTTTTTTTTTGCTAAAGAATTATGAGCCTAACTAAATCAAAATTAGCAAAATGAATAAAAAATTGTTTAAAGAAGAAAAAACGACATTTGAAATAATGAGTGCAATAACTGAAAATGTTGGGAATCTATACCGAGTGACCTAAAAAAAATATCTCCGTTTGCAAGGCAGTAGCATGAAATCAATGAGGCTAAAAATCTCAAATTGAATGCAACACAATGTCTGAAGGTGAATCTTAAGAGTTAGAGATATCATCCAGTCGTCTACAATAACGCTCACATGGCCAAAACTGGAAAATTTAAAATAGCTTCTTAAAACGTCTGCATTCAAGCTAACTAAAAACCACCATTCGTTTCCAGTCCACATTTCGACATTAAAACAGCCTGCTTGCTTCTATATCGACTTGGGTAATTTGATCAGTGTCTCTTTTTAAATTTTAAACTCCAAAAGTGCAATTAAAGCAAGCAGGTTGCTTTAATCTCGAAACATTGACCGAGAGTAAATAATTTTTATTTCAAGTTTTGGACATGTAAACCTGGTCGCAGGTAACTGGATAATATCTTTCGGACATCGTTTAACTTTCGGACATCGTTTTGTATGCAATTTGAGTTTTTTATTTTCACGAATTTTGAGCTACAGCCTTGCAAAAGGAGATAGTTTTCTTTGGGCAACACGGTAGTATTTTGGAGATTACTCCAATAAAAAATGTTTTGTATCTCAAGCTTTCAAAGCAAAGTCGAGAACCTTTTGAAACAGCATCTGCCTGACTTAAATTGGATCATGAAGTTACACAATTCTTTCTTCAAATCTTCTAAAATTGATATCCAACTGAGAAAAAAAAATTAACGAAGACAAATTTCGAGTTTGTCAATAAAATTTATCAATGACTCCAGTAATAATAATGACTTATTAACACGTCAGATCCTTTTAAATCCATGATATTTACTGCTAATAAGTCGTATGCATACCAATTGTCCTGTTCTAAAGAGCACAGAAAATGTTTCATGCTCATCGTTAGAGTGGCCTAAACTTAAATCAATGTAGCTCTGAGCTTCCTTATCTAACTTCCTTATCTTGCCTACTATACTGTATAAACAATGAAACCATAAAATAGAAGATCATAAACGCAACGACAGCCCATATTAAATAAGATTGATTGCATACAGCATGTGATGTTCAAATTATGAATAAAAAATATAATAAATATGTACAACATTGGCGTCTATATACATATGGGGTTACTAGCACCGCATAAATCATTAAAATTATGCTTAGTTATTAGCATAATTTCACACATAATTGTGTGATTATCTTAGTTTTTTAATTTGCAGTTTCTTGATGGCGGGGATCTATTGTAGTTCTTCATTATTAGGCATACTTCTTCATTATTAGGCATATTTCTTCAGTATTAGGCATACTCCTTCATTATTAGGCAAATTTGTATCACTGCACATTTTAATTCAACGTGAAACGAGTGTAGGCGATTGAAGCGAGAAAATATGTTGTCCGGGGTGCCAACTTTGACGCCATTCAGATTTGCTTAAAAAACCAAGCCAAGAGAGATCCACGACAAGAATCTCTTAAACGGTAAAAGGGTTGTTTCTCCATATAAAATAGTCCAAACCAGAATGCTGATATGCCAAACCAAAATACTTTAAGGTTTTATTGCATTTTATTGATTTTTTTTAAATTGCAGGCTGGGGTGATCTAGGCCGTGTGGCAAAGTAGCGATCGACACCCGGGCCTTCTGATATGTAAAATGAAAAGAATATTACGGACCTTTTTTGCAAAAATTCGAGACCCTTTTCGGTTGCAATTTGATGCCAGACCATCCCTCTGGCCCTACAAAACTGCAGTTATTTAAATAAATGAAAACTCAAACTAAATTATGTAAAATATTGCATTCTCTGCATTCAAATGCCAACGAACTGAGAGACAAATTTTTAAAATGTGCAAATTAAATTTAGAAAATGGTAAATAAACGAGTTTCAGATCAAATTGATCTTGCATTATTTCACGGTCAGAAATAGCAATGTCAAAATTGCAAGAGCAATAATTGCTAAAACTATAATCCCCAAAGCCTGCATTGTGTAAAGATAATAGTCAGGCCTACTCTCGCTGACATCCAAGATGGCTGAATCATCCACGGCAGCTGAATTATCCAAGATGGCTGAATCCGAAGTAGAAATAGCTTTCATAAAGCCTAATTCTGATTCAAGATAAAAACAACTTCTGACTTGTTGTTGTTGAGAGTTAGAATCTGAAGAAATTTTTGATTGGTGAATATTCTGAGCCCCAAAATTAAAACGGTAATTTTTCAAGTCTGTGCAAATTCTTGATCGAAGACTTTCAGAAGTCTGTGACATATCATGTTCTTCAAAGCCTTCACTACGTACAGTTACAATGTTATCATGAATTTCACTTTCTTGGCAGACTATTGGGCGATTACGGAAATCTAAATCTTGAACGCATAAAGATTTTAACTCAGCGCTACCTGGCTCAAGTAAGCTTTCACCCTGAAAATTATCACTTCGATTTTTAAAACTTTGCAAAAAAATTGAATGTTTTCCTTTGATTGACGCTGAAATATTTTTTAATTTACTTCTGCGTTTTGGCTGAATTAGCTGTGTACGTGAGACATCGTCATCTGGGCGTTTCAAACGTTCGTCCTGGTTTAATCTTGCTGGTGTTGAAGATATATTTGAGTAACTCGTTGTATCTTCACTTGTAATTGTTAAAGCAGACTGAGTATCAATGCCTTCTCTCTCGAGTTCTGCGTTAGGCCAATTTTCCCCACAGTTAACAACATATTCGCTGTCCTTTACGTCATGATCTTTAAAACAGACATCACCAATCTGAAGCTCATTGTCTCTAATTGTGTCAATTTTATCCAAAAAATGAAGTTCAGTATTCAAATTAGATGATTGCTCACTTGGTTGTTCTGAAGCATCAACAAAATCTCTCTGTGGCTCCACGTACACGCTACTTAAAATTGAAGAGTTCCGTTTAAATTTTATTTCCGTGTTACTTTCATCATATCCACGCATACATACATATTCTTCCACTGGATTCACACCATTCTGTGCTTCATTTAATTGTATGCCAATTCCCTGCTGCATTACCGTATTTTCATGTCCTAAATTTTTATTTTCATGATCTGAAAACGAGAGCAATCTTTCACTGACCTCTGGGTTCATGTAAAGGTTATTCTCTGGTATTGACATAGTACTGCTACTGGCATCGACATTACATGGCTCTGCATAAAGCTGGGCTGCTTCCACGACTTTAGGAGCCATGTTGTTTTCATCAATATACTTTAAGTCCTTATCTTTAAGTTCAGAAATCTCTGAGTACAGTGCTTCATTGAAACAATGAAAACTACTTTCCTGATCATTGCCTTGAACATTACTAAGTTCAGCATCATTTTCGTATTCAGTGGTTTCCATCAATCTGCCATTTCCGTATTTGCAGAAAGGAAAGTCATTTTGGTCAATATCTTCAATTTCTGAAACACTTCGTGGAGGCCTGCGTTTTTCTCTGTAATTTATTACGACCATTTCCCTGTTCTTGTCACGGCTGTATCCTTTCATTTTCTCAAGCAAAGCATATCATAAAAACGAAAAATTATAACTCAAAGGCAAGCATCGTGACAAGCAACTATCAGATCAGCAAAATGCATTGATAGACTTTTCGGAGATCTGTATTACAAATGCATGAGATATTGGAAATGTTTGATGTTGCGAACGTAGCAATATTAAAAACAGACGCACATTGTCTTGTCAACGCAATCATGAACTGATCTCGTCAAAACAGGATTTTCTCACAGTGTCATAATGTGTACTCTGGCCACTTTCACTCTAGTCTGGTGGACATCACTATCCCTATCACAATTATCAACAACTATTACTATTACTATTACTATCTATTACTAACTATATTTCATTATGAAAGTCTTGTTGTAACAAATTCATTCTTCTGTTTTTATATTATACTAAATTTATTACATTCACTTTTTATGTTATATATAGTTAAATTATATTCGTTTAGATTAGTTATTAGACCATGTATCAGATGATATTGTGTCGAATCATTATAAAAATAAAAAGAAATCAGCATCCTCCGACAACTTTTCTCTCACCAATCAAATTACAACAGTTCAAAATAGAATAATTTGATTGGCTAACTAAACTGTTCTTGACACGAGGCTGCAGTAAACAATGGCAGACAATGGAAACGTTTGCTGACACGAAATCTTATTTAAACACTAAAACGAGGCAAATCTTATTTGGCTAACATTAGGATATGTGCTGTGTTATAACCAGTCACTCGTTTACTAGCGTCCAGTTCAGATCTTGGCGTCCAGTTTAATTCAACAGCCGCTCTGACTCAACAATAATTGTAAAAATTGTTCACAACAAATATAAAAATACCAGATCATACGAAAATGTCCACACAATTAGAATGTTCTGAAATACAGCAATAGTCATTCGTAAATGCAAAACATTTCTATAGTAAATACACTTTTCGCATAGCTAAACAAAAAAGCCTAGCTTACCAAAGCCGCAAAAACGCTATGTTATGAAAAAAACTATAAACCCCACTTTTGCATGAATTTGTGAATACACCTTTGAAAATGATCGACAAAAATAAATCGCATTTCGGCAGTATAACAAACGGAATCCACTAGAAACGTTTCGGCATGATCTCAGGTAATTGTTATAAAGCTTCAGCTGAATGGGAAAAAATGTACTTCCAGAAAAATCTATAACAAATTTCAGTTAGCAAACTATTCTAGTCCATAACGATATTCCTTGATAAAGGAGACGTCCCTTTTTAGAACAATGTTACCAAACAAGCTGTTATAAAAGCTAAATTATTAAAAAGCTAACTCAAACAATATATATTACTCCTTATAGAATTTTAATAAATGCTTCTTGCAAAATCCTTTTTGATGAAATTAATGTTAAATTAAAATTACCATATAAATACTATAAAGCTAGCATTTCTAATCACAAATATGGTAAATTTAGAAAACACATCACGCCGAACCTTATGGTCCAGAGTTATCATTTAATTGCTATTTTCATGGGATTTTCATATCATGACAGAATCTGTTGTCCTTAATTTCACATGTTGTACCTGCTGCGGTTGCAGATATGGCTGTTTACATTACCGAATACAAACTCGGTAAGTCTTTGTTTTCTGTTAAAATCTAGGATATCTTGCAGAGTCTAGTTCACAATTCCTAAATTGTGTGCACTACTTTTGTGTGTGCTACTAAATTGTATGGACTACTACAAAATGTGTGCAAACTAGCTAACTATACAGGGGCGGATTTAGACGGTCGCACACGTCGCATGGAAGATAGTCAACTTTCCAATACATTTATAAATTTTGTAGCGAATTCTCTTTGTATCTTATTTTCATCTAAACATTCGTTTGATTTCTTTAAAAATGTTAATTTTTCGCATTTTACTCTACAATCAAGACTCTGCTTAAAGGTTGAAAAAAGCAGAGATCAAAATATTAAGGTGGTTGTGCAAGATGTAATTTTGTTAAGGTGGTGTAAGAATTTTATTAATTTCTTTCACGAGCTTTTCACAAAATTTTCTACTGTCTCACAAAAACTAGATGACCACCAAAAACCAATAGATGTTGCAGCTTGTTGGTCATCGGTGAGATCTATGGCATTTAAGGTCTAGTTCAAACGCCGTACTTCTCATGTGCTGAACCAAATTGTGTTAGGATCGACACAGGCACGACTCTGGCACGCAGTCGTTTAACGCCGTACTTGATGGGTTGTTTTTAACATTTGATAAAAGTGTACATGAAGTACTTAAAAAAGCACCTGATTAAAAGTTATCAAGATTGTCAACAAAAGCGGCATATCATACTTTATTTTGAAACGTCTTATTGCGAAAAACAGGCTTTCTCAAGCAAAATCAGTTCCATAGATTGTTCTTACTTCTTATGGTCTAGGGTCTCCAGGGAGGGGGTAAAATTGGTATGCTGGGGGTGAAATAGACGGTGAAAAGAGACTAGGACCACGTTTACATGGGAACGAATCCATTCCCAAAAAGGTAATGATATGCCTTGCGTTTACACAAGAACGATTGGATCCGTACCTTTTTGGGAAAATTATGTGCCACATCCAAACCACACCTATTTCCTATTGTTTAATTAGGAAGGTTTCTAAAGATAAAATTCTACGCTTGGAGGAAGGTTGATCGCTTTTCTGGACCCTGGGTACGAGTCTTCATAACCGAAAGAAGGTTAACTGCAAATTTGATGTTTCAAATAAAACTCAACATAATCATAAATTTTATGAAATATTAATTTTTACTTCTATGTTTCAAATGTAGAATGTTTGTGTTCCGATAATCTGATTTAGGTAACCCATATTTATAATTTCAGTTCTTAATACATAATATTAAAATAAAGAAAAAACATTTAATTATTATTATGTCCATAAATTCACTCTATATTTGTGCCAAATAAAATAATTTAAAGTTGAAAAAGTAATACATGTAAAATCATACCTCGTTTCCTCATCTCGAAACTCAATCTCTCCAACGACATCTTCATAGTCTTCTCCTCCCCCCTTAGCTGATGCTTCAACGGTGTGGTACGGAATTCTAACAACGGATCTTGCACCAAGAAGACGAATTACCTTAATCGAAACTGTCCCAATAGTTTCCATAACTTCTGTGCTCTCTTGCTCAAAAGTAAATACACCAGGATAATCATCATCGAGGATAGTAATGGCGGCTGTATCAGGATCCCCAATTGTCGCTTCAGAACTTTCATGCTCGACACCATTTTCACCCATGACGCGAATACCAGTGAGCCTCACTGAAAAATGCTCATCGAGCTCAAAGATGTCATCATCAACCTTTTGATAAAAAACAGGAAATTAATCAATGTTTTTGACCATTCATCATTGCTTTATTGCAAATTATATTTATTGTACTGCTTTGGTTTCAAATGGTATTGCATTGGTTCCACAGAAAAACAAATAAGGTATTGTTAAAGCATGGGCTTTAGGAAGTTTTATTTTATTCCCACTTCGCTCATTCCACTTGTCTTACATTCCGTGTTTTTATTATTTTTATCACAGGTAAACAAGAGGGAAGAACCAAATAAATCAAAACACGGAATGTAGAACAGGAGAGCAAGAAAAATTGACAAAGTAGTAGTAAGCCCGTGGTTAAAGAAACAAAAAATAAAAGATTTCTGTAAAATCTTTAGCTGATGAAAATACATTGAGAAAATGAACACTGAAACAATAAATGCATCAGAAATTTGATGCATTAAAAACTTGTCCAGTTTTTACGACATAAAATCGTTGTTTGAAGAGAAAATGCGAGGGAGAACACATGGTTGAGAAGAGCAACTCTCTCTGATGAAGATGAACGTCTAGGTTGAACTAAACGGATCTGAAATTAACGAATGTAATGCAACTGAAAAACACCCATTTTTAAAGATTTCGAAAATTTCTGATTCGGCCTAGCCACCTGTGCATTTTAGAGTATAAATTCAATTTTATAAAGACACCTAATCAAAGTATACCATTTTATGTGTTTTGTTCCCCCGCATTTTCTCCTTAAACAAAGTAGTTGGTATTTTTAGATTCACGGTGTAGCCCTTGTCTTTGAAAATTTCCGCTAATGAATAACTGTGCACGTTCTTTTGTCGTACATCAGAATCACATAGATGTCAGAGAGAGCATGCCATTTTAACTTTTAGCTGCGTCTAAGCGTATAAAAGAACAAAAACGTTTTACTCTCGATGTCATAGGATCACTGCAAAACTAAATAATTATATGGCATTTCTATTTTATTTGACATTTTGATCCAATCAAGTTGATATTTTGATTCATGAAAAAAGACAATCGTTATCCAGGTTTGTTGAATAAAATGGCCTAATTTTTTAAACAGATTTAACTCATATGTGGAGTCAAAATAACAAGATACAAGAGATGTTGCATAAATCATAAAAAGATGAAAGACTGCTAAACAAATACTTCAGAACTAAACTCATTTTGCCAAAAATGCTTTGCAAATCTTTTCATATAAATGATAACCAAGAGTAGAGATTTAACCAAGAGTAGAGATTTAACCTAGAGTAGAGATTTAACCAAGAGTAGAGATTCAACCAAGAAATTTTATGGAAATTGAAAAGAATAAACCAATTTCTTTCATTTTTGGTTTATTCATGGCTTAGGCATTGCGGTCAATACATTCATTTTTTTTTAAGAACACACTTTTTAAGAACATCGAGGCTCGTAAGAACATGCTCTTCCTCAGAGCCATGATTTCCAAAAAAATCAATGCCTTATTATTAAATTATGCATTCAAACTTTTACACTTACTTCACAAAGTTTTGCACTTACAATAAATAGCAGAAAAAATTGGTTACACCATCAATTGAGATAAAATTCAAGAAGAGGCATCTGCGCACAAATAAGAACATTTTAGGAACATTTGAGCATCAAATTCTTAGAAATTTAAGAACATCGAGCCTCGGCAAAATTTATCCGTTTCTTATAAAAAAGAGTGCGTTTGAAGGATCTTTTACGATTTTTTACGATTACGTTCGGTAATCGAATTTCGAATTTCAACAGACACAACTGCTAAGTTTCCATCATAGAACGCAGTGGCTCACGGTAAAAATACTCCCGCTACCATTTTTATGGTAACTGTGTATTACTGGAAATAACGAGAGAAAGTTTAATTCTTCTGCTATCAGAATTTTATGAACAATTACACTTGAGTGTTTATTTTAACAAAGGGGAAACACGAAAAACAAAAATAAATAAATAAAAAACAAATAATGGATCAATGCTTATAAAAACACCATTAAATATCCTGCACCACAGTGATAAGAAAAGTCACAACAGTTTTGTTTCCAAGCTGACTTACCGCACAGTCAAATAATCACAATCCAACATTCAAATCAAATTTTGTAAATAGAGACAAGCAGAGATTCGCCAAATGCAATTAATAAGAAAACCAAGACATGTAAATATTTATCACCAACAAACAGTTAAGTGTCGCCGTGCTCAGATTTCCCATGTTCGGTGTTGCTAAATTCGAGAATTGTCTCTTTTTAAAAAGAAATTGTGCTCAGCCTTTCAAACGACTGGGCATTCTTTTGGGCTACCCTGTGGTAGATTTGTAAAAATGAGAAAACATGGAGTACCTTTAGTTCATAATCAAACAGAGATATGATGTTTAAATTGCAAATGTTCTTGAATCAGTTGTTGAATATTGGCATAAAGTTGCCACAAGTTGGATACACACGAAAACCAACTTTCTAAATATTTTTAAGCCTGAAATTGATTCGGTGTATGAATGTGCGAACATTAACGACATAAACATCCCAAAAAATTATAAGAACGTCAACTATAGTCAAAATGGATTTTCTTCCTAAACTTAAAAAAATGAAAAAGGCGTGGCTTTTTGTTCCACTAACCTTCTTCTCACAAATAGTGGCTGTGCAACCTTTTTCTAATGTTTGGTGAAATGTAATATTTTTTAACATAATCTAGTTGTTAACAATATATTTTTTAAGAAGGATATCGTTAAATTTAAAAAAAAATATGCTTTGAATTTCAATATTGGACGATTAGAAAACAAAATAAAGCTTTTCCGATCCCCACTTTTACTCAACTATGTATAAAGGATAATCCCCGTGGGTTTACGGTGAAGCGAAAGCTTCTCAGATTATGAGGAAACTCCTCCTCCGCAGTGGTACTGTTACATTGCTATTGCGGAGTTATTGCGGATATCAATATCACGTGACTCTAACTAAATTTAAGCGAATCTGAGAATGACTCCAACTAAATGTAAGCGAATCTGAGAAAAGTCACTGAAAAACCAATCCGTTGTTCTAAAACTAATTCCATGTCGTATTGCTTTTTATGCTACTTATATCTTCGTATTATCTTCTATTTTTCATTGCTTTATTTGTACTTGTTTTCATTATTCGTCATTTAGTATCTGCTAAATTCGACTCACAGTTAGATTTGCTCCAAGTCTATTTCGTTTCGTTAATCAGTAAAAAATATGTTACTGCGGAGGAAAGTGCCCTGCGGAGTAGCGACCTTGGGAAAATAAAGGCTAAGTATTTCGTTCTTATTTTCCTGAGGTCTCTCCTCCGCATGGAATTTTCCTCCCCAGTTATATATTCTTTAACGAACGTATTAGACTTGGAGCAACTCACAGTCAATCCCCAGTCAATACAGTTTGAATGGTACCAGTAAAAGTTTTGATTAGTAGGCCTACCCCCTAGTAACTGAGCGGAAGCATGATTAATAAAATATGATTAGATTAATTCACTTTTTAGACACTTTCTCGTGAAATCATCACCCACAGTGAAATGAGACAGTACATTTTCTACTGATAAGTATGTTTGGCCCATGTTCCACAGTTTTTATAGCTATTCAAGACCTTAAATTGACCAACAACGATGGTCTTCATAGCTTTCGATGCCTCATTCCAAATTTAGTATCCCAAATTCAAAACTAATTGATTCAGTTCGACTTTTATTCCGAAACTGGTTGACTTGGTGTTTAGATTAAGCAACAGTATCTTTCAAAAATCACAAGACGAAACATAAAAGAAATCATGATTGCATTTCAGGAACTAGGTGTGAAAGATGGAGATAGACCTGTTCGATTCAGGTCAGGTTCTGTTCTTCACCAAGTATATATCACATAACAAATATCCAGAGAAATATTTTGTTGTAAAAAGACATGAATCTTGCTGCAACATGTCAAAACGAAAACTTCGCTGAAGATTTATCACTTGGTGAAAACAAACTTGTTTTTACGTAATATCGAATAGGTCTATAGTTCTAAAAAGCATTGGATTTGGGGAATTGAGCAACCAGATAAATCATTGAATATCCCGTTACCACATTTGTGGATCTTTCTAGAGCACACTGCATCAGCACAGTGAATTTCAGGAGATTGGGAGGTTTCTTTGTATTCTTTTTGTTCAATCATTTTGTTCATTCGTTCGTCTTTTTGCCTAAAATTTTGCTTTCGTTTCAGTTTGTAACTGGTTTGCGTTTTAGTACCCTCAAAAACCCGTTCTTTAACATATGCTCGATAACATTGATTGGGTGAAAATTTGATTGGGTGAAAATTTCATTTGTGTTTGCTCCGTTGAAAAGGCTTAAAACTAAATTCTATTAGAGGTATGTATGATTGAAGAAATGTGAATTTTTGTAAAAAAATATTTAGATTTAGGCTTTTAAATATGATTTTAGATTGATTTAGACATCATTTGAAAACATTCTCAAAACATTCATTAAAATTAGTTTTTTGTTTCAATCAGCTCATGAACGTTGGTGAGTGGGTAATACAATAACAATGATCTTGACGTGATGGAGTGAATATACTTACTACTCCAATGGATATGATTTTGCTTGTTTCTCCTGGTTTAAAACAAAGTGTCGTGTTGACCGGCTCATAATCTTCATATTCCGTTGCTGTCCCTTCCACTGTCTTGTAATCGACATACACCGTGCTGAACAAATCTTCGCCAACCCTCACCAGCGTCAAATACACCCGCCCGCAACTCTCGACAACGGTGTACTCAGCAGGATGAAAGTAGACCCGGCAACCGGACACATCCCCATCTTCGGCGAATATGTCTTTCATTTCTATAGGTTCAGCTTTGATTGCTCTCGGGCCATTAGCATTGGCATGTTCTTTGACATGGTGTGACTTAAGAACGCTGCCACTGCCTGTCATTTTGCGCGTTGCTTCGATGCGGTAGAAGGCGCGGCTTTTGTGTTGTAATTTCAAATTTTCCTGCTCTACAAGGTGGGCCAACGTTTCGGAATCGGCATCGGGGGCCTTTTGCTTGGCACGATGATAGGCATCCATTGCAAGACGTCTTCGAGTTTCTTTCAAATCTTCAGCGGTCATTTCTGATTCATCGTAAGCGCCTTCGCCGTCGGCCATCTTGTCTGCTTCCCCAACGTTATGATTCTTTTCCGCGTCCCGGCTATCCCCATTCGCCCTTTCCACTACTGCTACCTGTAGTACATCTCCATCTCCTGTCTGTACAAAGGTCTGCCCGTGAAGCTTGGTCTTTCTAAATTTCTTTCGAATAAACCTATAGAAATTTAACTTTACATCTATCAAATATGCAACGCCTACGAACATGGGAAAACACAAGAGAGTGAAGATGCCTTCCCAAACTTCGATTTCCCCTACTGAGATTACTGAAATGATGAGGTACATCCAGATGTATGCAAAAATTGCAGATGAAGCAGTGAATGCAAATACTCGAAGAAACTTGATTTTACGAACTTCATCGTCCGGGATTACGCTCGTACATACTGCTGTGATTATAAATAAATTGAATGCTGCAGACCCCACAATTGTTGATGGTCCCAGTTCACCAGCACTGAATTTACGGCCAATAATTTCAATGACAGAAAGAAGAATTTCAGGAGCAGAGGAACCCAAAGCCATCAATGTCAAGTTTGAAACAGTTTCATTCCAAATTTTTACTGTCACGACCTTGATCGTTCCGGTTGCCCGATCTTTCACTTTTATTTCTTTCTCTTGTGACGTGATGATTTCAATTGAAGCCATGAATCTGTCAGAAATTATGGAAATTCCCAAGAAGAAGAAGAACATAGAAATCATATATATGAATGCACGAGCAGCCTTCGCACCGTTAGGATCTGCGTCTGTGCCCCAAGAGGGAAGCAAAACACCATCCCTACATTTGATTCTTTCAGCATTTTCACAAACAAAATACGTTTTATTCGTAATTTTATCTTTCCTCGGAACTCTGCTTCCAGCCTCAGCATCTTGGATCAAGGCTGCTCCCAAAGAAAAAATTATAAAAGTTGCGATGTACAGTAGTCTTTGTAAGGCCATTTTACAAGCAAAACCCAATAACACCACAACTTCACGGTTCAATCTTGAAGATGCTTTGCAATTTCAAAGCAATGGCCTAACCGCAAAGTCGATAACTGCATGTAACAGAAATTCTTTACTTCATTTTATTTCTTCCATGTTGAGCAAGACAAGTTGCTTCATGCAACTAAACAGAAGGCGGGCAGAATGATTCGAAATAAACAATAAATTGTTCTGAGTATTTATAATAAACCTTGCCTTTCAAAAGAAAGAAATTAGCATACGTTCTTCGAGCGCAGCTGTTCTGTAATTCTCGTCTCCACGAAGTCTTTAGATGTCCATGAGAAAAACTCCACCAAATTGAACTTCAACATGAAACTTTAGTAAATTGGATGTTTGAAGAAAGGTTCATGAAAGCCCAGCAACTAAGAACAGTTTCAAAATAAACGTGAGCTATTCAAGCATTAAATATCACTCTTGTCTTAGGCTCCCTTTGAGAGCATTAGTCCACACTATTCAATGCAGAAAAACTTTCTCGTTCGACAGGTGCAAATGCAGGCCTTGTGAAACTCTCGCGCGGTTTTCTTCGATGAATTTAATGAAACTTTACTGCAAATACGAAAAGTTGAACAATATTCATGTAAATATATTCTTCATTGAAGGAAAGGGCGTAATACTCGAGTTACATGCCAATATCATAAATTATTTGTAATGGAGATCAAGTCCGCTTTGTTATGCTCAACAGTACTTCTTTTGTTTCCATTGTAAAAAGGTTATTGAATGCAGACCAAAACTTATTCTTAGTTTTGCAACCTGCTGATGCATTCGAACAGACAGCCAGTCATGTTGATACGCATCCTTGCTGAAGCGATTTTCTTTGTTGTCATGTAGGCTTCATCGCTGTCCTGGGACGAATTTGCTGCTTTAAGTATGGGCCCAATCATGCGAAAATATTCATTGGCTTATTTCAAATTGTGGAAACAGGATATGGGTTACCAAGGAACCACAATTATAATTTCTGTACAAATTACTCTAAGATAATACGTCGTGTAAATTCTTTGCCAAAAAAATAATAACAAATTATGACAATGATCCTGGATGTTTGACTTTTTCAATGTCTCCTTTCTTGGTTCTACGTTTAGTTTTAGAAAACAAAGAAAATTGCGTGAGCATTAGACAGTTTTTGGGTCGAGAGGTGTGCTCAAAAGAAAAGAGCTGAGAAAAACTCACAGACTCCCCCCGTGAAAACATCTCACTAACGAATTCTGCTTTGCTTGAAGACATTTTTTCACCTGTCAAGGAAATCTTTTTGATTTTCAGATGAAATTTTTCACCTGACATTTTCTCAGATTTTTTCACCAAGAACCTTTTTATTGCAAAATTATGTCCTATTCTACTGAGAAAAGTCCAGCTGCATGCTTCATTATTAACCTAATTATTACACTATAAATATCACAAACAATATGAAAACTGTATCAGAGAACCGCAGCTTCTCTTGTTTACATTATTTTTCGCAAATATTGCACCCCCCGCTTTTAAAATTCCTTAAAGGTCCTTTTCAAGGCATGTTCTAAACATCTGCACATTTAATTTCGACTTAATTAACCCAAATCTCAGCCTTGATTGAGTTCCATATAAGGTATCCATCATAACAAAATCCCGTAGCTAAGTACCAATGGCATACTATAACTAAATTTAACCTAAAGTTTGTATGTACGGGGTGCACCATAGTCTGCAAGTACAAGCAATTATTTGTATTGTTTTTATTCATTAAACTTGTTAAGTATACTTACCCTGGTACCAGAGCCTTTTTTTTTCATGTTAACTTTTTTTATGTTAATTTTTTATTTAATTTTAATGTTAATTTTTCTAACATTAATGGAGGCTCGTGCACCAGGATATAGTTTATTGTTCCAAATTTAGCTACACCAATAACGCGTGGCTATGGGTTACATCAATATGAAATTGTATAGTGAATTACCGTAAATTTCTTTATAAAGCTTGAATGCTGATTTGCAAAGGTTTTCAATATTTCTACTGAAAATTGCTGAATATTTTTCTGTGTTATACGGAAGCCCACAAGTGCCGACAACCATTATATTTCTGGAACAAATTTTATTATATTTCGTGTACAAACATTATTTTTTGGAAAAAAAATTATTTATAGTGTGGAAAATTTGCTTTTGCTCACAAATTATATATTTACGAGGCAATTCAAACTTTAAATTTTGAGTACCACTTATCTTTTGATAAATTTTGAGGACAAAGTTTACTTTTTGAGGACAAAGATTGCTTTTTGAGGACAAAGATTATTTTTCGCACAAAGATTATTTTTTGGACACAGATTATTTTTCGGAACAAAGATTACTTTTTGAGGACAAAAATCATTTTTCGGGACAAAGGTTATTTTTCTTCAAATCTTTCGTGCAGGTAATGCTGCAGGAATACTTTCCCAGGGGGGAGGGGGGGCTGAAGCTGGCTATTTGTCTTATTTATAGGCCAAGAAACTGCACACCATGTTGACGAAAACAGCAGTGAGCTCTTTGTACGTAAATTACTTGGTATCAAATGTGCACCAATTTATTTACAATTGCTTACAATGTTAAGTAATATACTTAACTCAACTCCCTACTTTGTAATATAGTTTTTGACAAAAGTATAATTTCTAGCTAACTTCTAGCTAATTTCTAGCTAATTCCTAGCTAAAAAGGGAAGACTCACAGATTGATTTTGTCACAACAAGCGTCATGGTAATGTTTGGGGGAGGGGGTTAGCCTCCGTGACGCTAAAAATTTGACATTTATACGAAGTATCAATGAAGTTAATTTCTGGAGGAAGAAAAGAATCTTGTTTACAATAAAAACAACATAGAAAGCATTGAACCATGAATAAAGCATGAAAATCTACGGTTCATTGAAAAATTAAGAAAATATTTCAGTGCAAAAATAACTTTCTTCGATAAGTGATACGTGAGGTAAAATAATAAGCTGTCGATTGTTCAGTTAATTATCTAATTCAATAACACATGAAAGTTTAATATAACCTTCCTAAAAGTTATTTATAAAAATAAAATAAATTTTTACTGGCTAATGCAATGAAACACAATATCCACACATAATATCATTTCAGATAACATTTCAAGCGCTTTGAACCAATCAGAATCACTCCGCAATTTTTTCTTTTCCAAATCAAAGAGTTTTTCCCCAGCAAACATCAATCAACTCGAAAACTTTCAATAAAGTTGCCTAGGCTGACAGTAAATACAAAGAAACTTGTGTGACCGATCAGACTTAAATGCAATAGCATGGCATGTGAGCCATGCCCTTTTCACCTATTTAACCTAGGAAAGAGTTGCTTTCCACACTTTTTCAGGGGCGGATCTAGACCGGTTTCAGCGGTTTGAAAAACCGGTCAGAAAAACCAAAGTAAAGGACGTAGTTGATAAAAAATATTCAAGCCGAAAATTAAAAAAAAAAACGATAAATACAGTATTTACAAAAGGAAAACACGAAAAGAACTAAATTTCTACTGGGGCTGTTTCCGTTGGACCCTAAAAAGAGGGTGCTTAATATGTTTTCCGGGAATCGCCGATTGCCCTTTTTCGGGAGTAGCTACCATCTGAAAATATTCCAGAAAACAGTCATAACAGAATGATGATTGATCCCATAAACGTTTGGTATATGATTTTAAATTGAACAACATAGTTTCAAAATTCGTTACATTTCCTGACGAAATGCAGGAATTGGCAAAAAGCAAGAATTGAGAAAAATTTTTCGGGAAGCGAGAAATCTATTTTAAACGTGGTGGGAACTCGGGAATCATAGGACAGTTGGGTACCCTCTAGAAACAGTTGACCATATTTTCAATCCGAAAGGTAGCACGTTAAAAATAGGTTCGCTGCATAACCAACCTGCTTACTCAGGCCGTTTCCGTTTCCCCAAAAACAATGGACCATATTGTCGGTCCACATAGTTCACAGGATAAAAATAGGTTTTTCTGCATAGCCAATCTGTACTGTCGGCTCACAGGTTTAAAACTGGTTGGCTGTAAAGCCAACCTGCGAAGAGGTGTTTCTGTTACCCCAAAAAATAATAAGGACCAATTTGCTTTCGGAGACTTTGCAGAAGGAAAAAGGCTATTTCCGCAGGCCATATTCAAACAAAGGAACATTTTTCCATTCCCCCCTTTTTAATTTCTCATTGGTTCTGCCAAACGTCTGCATTTCCTTTTCCCCATTATTAGAAAGAGGTTAGTCATATGTTGGTGAACAAAAAGAAAACTAGTTGTCATTAAATTTGGCATGTTACTTTACGTTGTATATGTCTAGGACGGAGCTAAAAAATATATGTCGTCTTGTTATATATTCTTCAAATCCTGTGCTAATTTCTCAACTGAAATCAACATTAAATTTGCCTCCAGGTAAATTTGTATATGTTACATCAAAATATTACATCGATGACTACGAAGGAAGAAAACTGTAGCCCCCCCTCCTCCCCAATAATCTAAATTACAATGGTGAATTAAAGCAATTTATAAATTAATTATTTGTTCTCCATTGTTATGAGAACAATAAGCCCCCTCCCCAAATTTAGAACGGCTTCCGACGACACTGCATGACAACATCGGGTTGCGAGTCTTCCCTAAGAGATCCACAAATGATGTTTGCATAATAATTCTATTTGTAGTCCTATCTTGTGTTCGATCTATTTTGTTGTTACAATTTCGATTACAGTAAATTCAAACCAGTGAATAGTAGTTAAAGTCACTCAAGATAAAATTTTCGTTAGTGGCTTTTTCTAATTTTCATTCATCAAATTTACTACTCGTACAAGTGTATTACTGTAACTTTTTCCGGCCTTTTACATATTTGCCTTATATGGACTTCAAATTTAAGTCAACTATCAATAGTTGACTATCAAATCAACAGCAAGTAAACTTTCAATACCGGCATCTTTCTATGTCTGAAAGTAGTTGGCCTGCTGTTGTGAACTTTGGTAGAAATTGAAGCAAGGAGATGTAGGCATACTTACATCAATTTCACTCAAATTTTTCAATTTTTCCCCGCTACCTGTGCATGGATCTTGGTAGCCCGCTTCTCAGCCGGTCTGCGACGTGGATGCAATTAAAATGTGATTTATCTCTAAGCGTTCCAAATTAGCCTGCGTGCAGATAGACTTGCCCTAGAGGCTAGAGAATTTATCCGGTTTCAACAGCTGTTCGGAAACCAGTCTCTGTATATAGCGAAATATCAGTTTGGGGAGCGATACAGAGGCTGTGTAGCTAGTCTAGAGTCTATTGGATAGCATTCCCTCGATATGGCATTTCCTCGATATATTGAGTACGAAATAAAAGTTTGTTATTTAGCACGAAACACACCATTTTAACGAAAGTCCGCCGTTTTGGGATTTTTTCAAAAGTTCAAGATATAAATTTTTTGATTTGAGATTCGGATTGGGAATGAAAACGTTCACATTGACTCAGTTTTGTACGAGGAATTCGAATTCAAAAATTTCATTGAGCAAAACTTTGAATAAATCCATAATGGCACATTTTCGCTAAAGTGGTGTATAGACTTGGGGCAAGCTAGCGTGCAGATGGTTCCTTTCAGAAGAATTTAGTTGAATGAAAGAAATTTTTCATTCAACTTAATAAAAAAGGAACCATCTGCACACAGGCTGGTTCCAAATATGATTGCCACGCCCCGTGGTCCATTCGTCAGTCTTTGTTTAATAAATTAAAAATAGAATAAATCAACTTTTAAATTCAACTAAAATTTATCCTTGAAGCAAAACCAAATATTAGATGTATTTATCAAAGCACAGATAATTTGATTCTTGAACAGGGAATGAATTTACCTCTTTGTTGTTCTGGTAAATATTGCTTGTGTTAAGCAATCAGTTTGAGTGCTTACAGTCTGACAAAATCCATGTAAATCGTTCCTTCCTGAGAGCTGAGAGTGATTTTAAAACGCTCAGCAAATCATTAGTGCTTGGTACCTAAAGTAAGACGCCAGGGTAAGACGCTACGTAAACGTAACTCAAAGAAAGAAGAGCAAAAATTATTAATCCTGTAGCTTTTGGAAGTGCAATTATGGCTCGTGCTTCTTGTGATTTCTTCACAAAGTCCTTTTCAGCTCACTCACTGAGCCCAATATAATATAATATAATATAATATAATATAATATAATATAATATAATATAATATAATATAATATAATATAATATAA
>JAYJMH010016418.1:0-21182 GCA_036873815.1 Phacellophora camtschatica
TTCAAAATATGAATGATAATGGTTTCGTTTGCTTTTCCTAATAAGGTGGTTTAGGGAGTCTCTATAATACTTGTAACTTTGGTACCAATATGTATCTTTTGATTTGAGAATTTTTTTATAAAGTTTGTTCTTTACTGAGATTGATTTCAAAATGCCCCTTGTAATCCAGGGTTTTCGTTGTTGTTTCTCTTGTTTTTTTGATAATATTTTCATCAGAGCGTGCTTATTTATCATGTCAAGAATGCTGGTTTGAAACTCTTTGAAGTTACTATCAATGTCCGAGTTATCATCAACAATACTGTTATAATTCTGTTATCATCAACAATACTGAATATTTCTCTCAGCTCCGCCCCACTCCGACGTTCTTGTTGTTGTCCGCCATTTTCCATTGAGACTGACTCATTTTTTCAAACAACAAAACAAATGAATAATCGTTTTGCAATTTTTATATCAGGATTATCTAGAAGTTTCATTTTAAGAGAACGAAAGCATTGGATAATTTTGTTTTCCATTCATCAAAAGGATTTGTTTACGTTTTGAAAATAGCCTATCAATTTGCAGTGTTTACGAAGACTTGATAACAGTGCTAGGACGTGATTGGCTCATCTCAAAACTTAATCAAACTCATAAATAGATCGTAAACATTTTACGGTAAAACAGGAGCGACGTATCGTTTCAAAAAGTGGGAGGGATTGAAAGGTGACTGTCTGGAATGGAAATTGTGCAAACACAACGGAAGAAGGCTCCACCGTCCCTTTAAATCATGTTTGTTTTATTTATAGGAGAAAGAATTGCTGGAGTTTCTTGCATCTTTGCAAATACAGGATGGTATAAGGAAAACAGTTGGGACGTCCGTCGATGGACTAGACTTTGAGCCTTACCATGCGAACAAGATCACAGAAATATTAGACAGTTAATTCTGGACATTTTAAAACGAATTGGACAAAAGTTCTTATGCTGGACAAACAAATATTTTCTATTAATATGTTATTACGAGAGTTTAATTTTGATTTAGAAATATCCAAAAATAATTTCAGAAAAATATAAATTATAGTTTTAACCAATTACGTTATTCAAAAGCATTTGTTTAAGAAAAACAATTTTCGTTTTGTTGCTCTTTGTTGTCACCCGTTGCATCTCCACCAAACAAAACAGACATGTTGTCTAGCTGTTGTTGTTGTTGTTTAGACAGAACAGTCGATTCCATGATGCACATGTATGGACTGAAGACTGCAGAGACCCAAAGGCGACTGTTAAATGCTTAAATTTAACTTCAAGATCCAGAAGAAACTACGCATATTTAATACTGGGGTGGTTTTAAGAAGAGGAAAATTTTCATCAGTAGAAGACATGGGTAAATTATGTTATGAATTGAATATGGTAAACTAAAAGCTATTCGTCGTGGATTCAAGAATCCGAGTTGGGTTTGTGTTTGTTTTCCCCTGATCTGAAGCTGTATCATGTGATTACTATCTGGAGAAATTTTCTATTAATGTACAAACATGCACATTTTGCACTTTGCAGCCATGCCACGCTTTTGGAAAACGAAAGATGCCAACACCGTCCCTGTTATTGCCCCTTACGACCGTGTCGTCCGTCCTCCCGTCCGCTTGTTCTGTTTGTTTATTTATGTTGCTTAGTAGTTTGTTTTGAAATTTATAATCTTCTATGCAATTATCTCATGTTTAAAATGCTACAAAACTTATTATAAGTTTTGCAGCATTTTATAACTTCAGATAATATGTGTATAAAAACAGTATTAGTCTTACTTTATCTGCTCAGATAAATTTTGGCAGTTTTGAAAATACATAATATGTCTAAAAAGGGCATTTCCCTTATTTTGTGAGCGAGAGTCTGAAGGGTATGGTCAAAACATTTCTGGGGCCTTGACCCTCACCACTTTCAAAATGCTCTCACAGTCCAGATCTCTACTGTGATCTGACAATAATAATTGTGAAAATGAAATAGTAAAAGGAAGGCAATACTGTAAAAATCAGACAGGAACTAATCAATTTGTTTACTTTTTACATGATAAAAGATTGTCATTTAAATATTGCGATCTAGGTTAGAAAGTTTGCTAACTGTGTGCACTAAATCAAAATATATATTTTCAATGATAGCAATGTGCACCAACTTTCCAGGCTGGAAAGATGGTACTTTTTTGGTTGAGAACTTGAGGTTGATACCAACAGAATTGCCTAAATTATTAAGTGCAAGTGCACAAAATCATTCATCCCTATTTCATTTCATTTCATTTATAATAATCTACGGGAAAGGTAGCCCTTCAGCACGAGTGCTGATTTTCAAGGGACCCTCCCATAAAATACAAATTAAATATGGCTAAATTAAATTACAAAAAGCTATTTACAATCAATGAGTTCCGTTATTTGCAAAGATAAAAACTATTAATATATAAACCATATTAAAATAAATAGTAAAATTTTGAAAAATAACCTAAATACTTTGTTTAAAAGAATCTAGGAGGATGCCTGCTTTGACCCAACCGAGAGGCTATTCCACAGCTTTGAAATAAAAGCAACAAGTGAAAAAATAGTTTATGCAAAGTTTTAGTGGGACAAGGGTTAAGGGACCACTGTCCCCTAAAGATGAAAGTGAACAATTTTTAACCAGAGGTAGGGACAGTAGTTCCATGTGTATGTATTGTATGTTTCTCAAAGCACTACGGTATGGTTTGAAGGACATACATATACATACCAATTAATGAAGTGTCCACTTTATAGAAATAATTTACAGAGGTCTTCATAAGAAACGGTTCAATCAGGGTTCAATAATCATTGTCCTGTCTGTTCATGTTATATCCGTCATTTAGAGATTCCAATTTAAATTAACTTTTTCTGAAATTTTATTGTTTTACAGTGGTCCCCAAAATTGTGTTTTCTTTTACTTTCTTGATGGCTACAAGTCAAACAGAATTAATTTCAACATATTCTGCTTAACTATGTTACTTTTAGTCTCACTGTACTGTATTAGATTCCTGCTCTTTCGTTCTTTGTTGCTGTTACTGTCACTTCAGACGAAGTGTGAGCGTCCACCTGCTTGTCAGTAGACTTGCTCCAAGTCTGTCTGACTTGGAGCAAGTCTTGCCTTTTACATAAAGCAATCAATAGTGAAGTTGCACTTGAACTACCACCACATATTATGAGACCTCAAAGGCATACAAACACCAGAAGCCAAAGGCAGTTTGCCAATGTAGGAGCAAATACTGACACCTACTTGTACTCATTTTACCCAAGAACCAGAGACGTAGGAAGCAATTGAATAAATTTTGGGGTATGGCTTTTGAAAACTTTTATAAAATTTTATGGTGTGATTTCCCATCTTAAAATGGTTCACCCTCGTCATCTGCCTTTGAACTTACCCCCCCCCCCCCAGAAAAAAACGCAAAAACCTGTTTGCTTTCACTGTAGTTCATGTCACAGGAAAAAATACTCGCTTGAAAGCGCTGAATAAGATAATTGGCTTGAAAAATGGAATAAAGTAAATCACAGCAATTCAGAAAAATTGTCATTTAACATACTGGAGTTTTATTTATATTCCTGCCAACTTCCTTTAAAACAGTTAAATATATACAACAACAATAATAACGCCTCCAAATTATCCTTTAAATCTGACACATAAGCAGTTCATGTGCAAATACAGTTTACATTCGCTATCTGGAACTCTTACGGGAAATTGAAACCTGTTAACTGTATCAGGAAACGCTTTTGGAAACGCTTCAGTGCTGAAAGTCTCATAACATTTTCAAAGTTTCTAGAGAGTTTTTTAAACTTTATTCAATGACAAAAGAAACTATATGTCCTTTCTGTAGCCTGAGCACGGACGAGGCTACCTTTCTGCTACTTATTGCAGAAGGAGCTATAGCTTCCTGTTTCTGCAATTATAATGAACTTATCTCGACAAAGTGAAGCAAATTTCCCTTAACTTTTTTGCGAATAAGAAGAATCTCCCTGTTATGAAGGTAATTAAAGCTTTAAAAATTTTTAAATATTTTTGACCGAGTACAGAGAATTTCTTACCTTTTCAACAACCCCAGTACTAGTTCATATAGACTTAAACGTCCGTAGATATATGACATAGATATATGACATAGATATATGACAAATATTATTCGTTCTTCAAGTGACCACAGTACAAGTTTCTTACAAACTGCTTTCTTAGAAAAAAGATGTTTTCGCTATTGCGATCTATAAATTCAACAAATAAATACCTTTTACGCGCATTTCGATGTGGTCTCATAGGAGGGTCGTAGGTCATACAGGGGGTCATGCTTCCGTGTTCCTTCCTAAATATGCTCATGTTCCCGTGTTCCCTCGTAAAATTTAGAATGTTCCCTGGAATCTACTAAGTAAAATTTTCCCATGTTCACTGCTAAAAACTAACATTTCCCATGTTTCCTGCTAAAAAAAGCCCATGTCCCCTTGTTCCCTAGTACCCCTGTACGACCCTCTCATATTATTATAAAAATTATCTTCTTAGAACTGTGTTACCAGAGCCTTCCATATAAGAGAAGCTTTTCAAGTATGCATTTGCTAATGCCTTTTTGCCAATATGGTTTCTCCGTCAAGAATGTTCTTCGATGTCGTGAACTTTCGGGAACTTTATACAATCTACATGATATGAAAATCTGCGATGGATCAGTAATTTCAAAAGCCGATTTAAATCACTGACCTTTCACAACAGTTTAAATTTCAAATTTTTGGTGTTTCCTTCTTAATAGGCAATCCACCCATAAATAAATTCAAAACATTAACATCGATATTTTCATTGTCACTGTCATTTTCGCTGTCATCTTCAGCATTGTTTTCATTGTCACCTTCATTCCCAGAATCTTCATCAGATTTCTGATCCTCCTCGTCTGAATCATCAGTATCTTCCTCGCTGTCATCGTCACTGCTACTCGAGTCTTCCTCTGCAGAAATTTAGTGTGTTTAAGTTCAAGCCTTCAGTGGGCCTATGTTACACCAATGGCTACACAAAAACTATTCACTTACAATGTACTCAACAAAGGGATTTCGTAAACAAAACATTGCTGTTTTGAACGCGACGATATCATTTGTGATAAAAGAATAGATTTCACACCTGAAAGCATTCAATCGAAAAGGGGAAATATTGTTGAATAAAATATTGCGGTTTCAAACATGTCAATGATAATTGCGATTTGAAAGAATAGGTTGCAATCAAATAAAAGTAAACAGAAAAAAAAATTATGATTACCTCGGTTGAGTTGAAGGTGTGAAATCTATTCAAATAAAAGTAAACAGAAAAGGCAATTGTGACTACTTCGGTTGCGTTGAAGGTGTGAAATTCTTTACAGTGACAAATCGCATTGTCATATTCAAAACTGAATCTCTTGTTTCGTAGAATTATCTCTAGTTTATGTACGAACCAAACAGAGTGGGTATATAGTCACATACTTTTCCATCATTAAGCTTAAACTTTATGTACAATGAAAGAATAAAAAAGTTTGAAATTCAGAAAATCTTAATTATATGGATGACTTCAAACATACCATTTCATCATGCAAAAATTAAATTGTCAAATTACGTATTATTGCAGACACTTGTCATAAAATTGTTTATATCATTCTTTGAGGAGTAGCTTTCAAAAAATTTAACATTCTTTTAAAATCATCATTCGGCCAGTATCAATACTCTATACTTTCGTATGTTAATGCAATTCTTTCCTGTATGTTCTTTAACTTCGATATTCTTGAAGAATGCACAGTAGCTCAAAGAAAAACCATGTTTCAAACGAAAAATTAAATTAATTTAAAAGCCAGTAATCAAGAGCACGACATTTTCATGACAAGATATTGTTTCAACGTAATGAAGCTCTTTTTTCAACGTAATAAATTTATTCAAATAATTCATTTTTTTAGAGACATGTATCAGAGATCAGAAATTTAGTTAAAACAACAACTGAGTTTCTTGGGACACCTCGAACTTGAAATTTTATCATACACAAACCTTGCTCGATCCTTTCTCGTAATGTTAATCTGAATTCAAGACATGTTCGATTGTTCGGCTCCACTGCAAGAACTAAAAAAAATATACAATACAAATAAGACCACAATGGGTAATATTTAAAATGTGCGTATTATATATACAGAATATAGATTACGCGGAGTATATACATTTACAGAGATGTTCCCACGATTAAGACACTTATATTTTTAAAGTCACACAGTGAACAGAAAAATAAAATATATTATCGCAGTAACTATTCAAAATAAAAACACAATAACTTTAATTCAATTCGATAAAACGTCACTAAAACTAATACTAATAGCAGTGCTGTATCCACCAACCCCGTATCCTTTCGGATATTGGTTATTGGCTGAATTTGCATGCTTACTTCAGTAGCGTGTTGTATCAGTTTCTCATACCCATGGGTCATGTGGCCACGTCTCGGTCATGTGGCCACGTCACGTCGTATGGGAAATTAAAACCCTTCAGATAATACTGGAGAATACAGAATACTGCACCTGCTAACAGAGGAAACTTTTGAAGCAATAGTGATAGTGACACGCCAATTTCAAAGCGATTATCCATCAGAGACAAAGCAAATTCTCTCAACTGGAAAGTCAAAAAAGGGAAACCCTATGTTTTGATTTTCAGGTCAGCATGGCCTAGTGGTTAAGGCGCCGGACTCATAGCAGCAAGGTCGTGGGTTCGAATCCCATTAAGGTCATACTTGCGGCGAAAGTGTGAGGAGAGCTGCTAACTCTCTGTAATTCCAGGCAAAGGCAAAAGTAATCACGAGGTGTGGTCACATCGAGAGGAAGGACTGGGTTTGCCCTGGTGGGCCCCCCTGCGCCAAGCGCAGAAATCCATACCTTGCGAGAATAGCAAGTGTATGTGCCTGAAACTGAAAGGTTAATGTTATGTATAACCCGTGTCCCCTGCTGGAAACAAGTCATCTCGAGACTTTCGCGGGCTAGGCACGTTAAATACGAAAACTCTCTCAACTAACCTCAAACTCTTCGGGGGACTCAGCCCCCTCTCTGGTAAATTGAGCTATACCGTTTTTGCAGTGATGTATATATTATAAGAGACTTCATTTACTGCTTTGATGGCAGACAGAAAAAAACATTTTATTTTACCTTTGCTTGCCATGAAACATAAATATCATTATGATCAATGGAATATAAGTCAATGCGTGTAATCATTAACAATACTATGATTTATTGATTTATATCAAAAGTATGATAACATCCTGCTTTCCACACGTTCTGGAAATATAGTTTAAAGAGACCAGGACAGACATTTTAGCGACGGCGATTTTCAAATTTTCCTTGGGCAACACGGAGCCATACTGGACCCCTTATGGCCATGTTCGTGAACACAAAAATTGTCAAAAAAAAAAACAATAAACATATGTTATAAAGTGGTTTTTCAATGTATGCTATTTATATGAAATTGATACCTACTTAACAAGATCGTATTTTAAACCTCTCAAGTAGTTTATTCATCGAGAAAACAGAAAAGTTTTCCAAGGGCCCTTGTCCCCTACACCCCCACCTTGCTCGGTCCTGGGCCCGCTGGTGGGCCTACAGTATCACAAACCCACAGCGGGTAGCACCGCACATCATACAACTCTCTCCTCGTCAACTTTTGAGCACCCTGGACAAAATACAAGTATGTGCCCATGGAATGGAATGTCTAACCTTTGTTTTTAAGGAAGCCCTGAATTTTGGTTTTATTGTGTGTAACTCAGAGAGTATTCAATTGATTTTACCAACTAAGCTATGAAACTTTATGTTGAAATATATTGTATTGAATACAATCAGAAACAGAAATATTAAAGCTATACTCCTCCACAATAGCTTTGCAAACGTGTAGCCTATTTTTTATGACAACTCTTCGCAAATTGATTTTTGAGGTATTACGCATTTCAGTAATACTTTTAATTTCAGGAAATGTTGAGTCTTTGTAGGCTACCTGGTGTCGCTACATGGCATAAAGTCACAACGAAATAAATATCAAGTCCCATCTTTCTCAATTCCCTTTCTTCATATGGCTGAAAACCTCAAATAGGGGAATATAATTTAGTATTTAAGAATGATAAATTACCATGAAGTTTAAAAATAAGCTTCTGGGCGATAACTATAGACAGTGCATGCAGGCTAGACGGCAATCAATGCTTTCAAAATACCTATGCTTTAAAATCAGGGTTTTTAAAGCATCATTTTGCTATGTTTCTTTTGCATTTTAATAAAAGATTTATATTTTTTTCTAAAATTATTTCCGGCATTAATATCAATTATCAAGAAAACACTTCAAAGATTAAAACTGAGTTGTAATTCTGATAATTTTTCAAACAGGCGAATCACTGATACATCTGTGTGTGGAAGGGCTAACGCGAAAAGGAGAAATAAATGCAAAACAAAACGAACTCTTGACAGCATATTTATTTGGTAATAAATCATTAGTACGGTAATTGCTCTGCTAGCTACACATGCATGATAGCTTTAAAAATTATAAATTAGCAATTACAGTTAACTCGTTGTCAACTTAAGCAAATACTTCATTAAGGCCCCGTTAAGCCATAAACAAAGTGTTCTTTAAGTAAACATTAAGCAAATTTTTTCAAATGTCAATATAGATTAGTTTACTACTTAAAGGCAAACTGTCCTCGTATGGTCCAACAAACAATATGAAAAATTGAAAGTGGTCATGCTACAGTTGCCTATTGAATTTCTATGTGTAAATATATCGACATTGATAAGGACTATACCCTCCTTTGTATGCATCCTTTGTAAGCATGTTTGTCGAAGTTTTAGCCAATATAGACAAGGTTACAGTGTGCCTTTAAGGGCTGTAAGCCATTTAGTTTTGTTGGTTATACACTTAGGCAATAAATTGTAAATACAGGAAATGCTCTGGTACACTGATACACATACATGCCAGCTTAAAAAAAATGATCAGCAATTACAATCAAAGCGTTGTTAACATAAGCACTTCCGTAAAACCCCGTAATGGGAACTTTTTAACATTGAGAAAACTCAGATATACAACTACATTGTTGAACTCAAATTAATGAACCACACTCGATTTGTATAAAGAATAACTCAATATTTCAGTTGTGCTTCTCTTTGACCGTACAGTATACTGCGTGTTGTTCTTCAATAATTAACAATTTCGTGATAACACCCCCAAAAATATGCTAAATTTGATTAAAATTGGCGCCCTCGACACCATTTTCCCATTTCCGAAAAGTGTCTGACCCCCTCGTCACAAGTAGTTGAACTCAGTAAAATCTATCTTTTCAAAATAAATATTTTTTATTGCTAACCATGGTGAGCCATAGTCAAACCATGGTAACAAAATCATACTTTAAAACTTTCAATATCGTTTTTTTTTGGAAATATCTGGTATTTGTGGTCATGAACAGAGTTCCAAGGACTTGAAAAAATTCAACAATCATTGAAAAATTCTTTTAAGATTTCATTGCTCAACCAGGGTTCGACGATGGCAAACCATGGTTGAGCAACGAACCATGGTTAACATTTTGCAGGGGACCAACAGTGAGCCTCCCTCTAGGAAGGTGGTGACAAGCAAAATTTGTAAAAAAGGACACTTCCACGTGAAGGAAAAAATAACATGTATTCCTGGTGGTTTCCGCATTAGAGATAGTTGACTGCTAACAGTTTGACAAACAGTAAATTGCAAATTACCGGCTTATTTCCATTTGAAAGCCGAAAAACTGGCCCATAATATTAAAAGAATCCGAAAACAGGTCTCACGTAAACAAAAAAATACCATGAATTTTCTGTCTAAAAGCAAAAAATCCTTTGTCTAAATTGTTGAAAACTGTGGAACCGTCATCTCCCATGATCCCATTATTGGTTTGGTTTTCTGTTGCAAAAACTCTGTCTTGCAAGAGTAAATTTACTGAAAAATTCTGAAATGTTAGAAGCTTTCATATGACTGTTTTGCACCTTTATGTCCCACAAAATAGACACTTACTCTTAGCTGCCTAATTTCCGGGGGATTTGGAGTAAAGAGAGGGGTGGTTTGGAAGTTCGAAGGAAAAATTTAAGGTGCAATGATGACCAATTTGTGCGGTGATAAATCGAAAATGTGCAGTGATGAATAAAGTTTTGTACAATGATGAATTATTTCACTTTTTAGTTTGAAATACTCAAAATACTATTTTTTTGGATGTTTTCAGAATAAAGTTCAAATATTAACTTGCAGTCCACTTCATATCCCCTTACCATAAGAATATCTACTAAATTAACTCCATTGGCTAGTTTTAAAGACTGATTTCCCTATAATTAACATGATCTCTACTCCATTTTTCTTGCTTGATGTCAATAAGTTCTGGTACAGATAAGATTCATGCATTATAGTAGTAGTTTTCCTATAAATTAAACTGACATTGTCCCTGATCATAATTTAAAACACATATGTTCTGCCCACAAGAGATCTAGCAAAACCTTTTACTATTGTCACACCTTTTTGCCACACCCTTTTGGACCCGAAAACTTTGATTTGCGCTGTTTTGTTTACTGCTGAAAATTCCATAAATAAATTCCTGGGAAGTTCTGTCAGGATTTAATTAGCGATGAGGTTGAAATTAGCGGGGTGGAGACACAAGCAGGGGTTGGAATATCTTAAAGCTCAAATCTTGGACCCCTTAAAAGTCAAAGAAAATTATTGCAGTCAAAAATGTAAAGAAGATAATCTTGAATATCAGAGCACTCTTCTCTAACACGCGACATACAGGGCTTTTCAAAAATTAATTAGTGGGGTTTTACTTTAAACGCGGGGGTTCAAAAAGTATAAATTTATTATGTACCTATGAGTATATATCCGCATTTTTATTTAGAATTGGAAATTGGAAATTCGTATGCTCATTAGTATATACGGATTTCTACAGCAAATGATTAGTCGAGAAACAATATTTACGGATTTATACAGCAAAAAGTTATAAAAGTATCAATCAATCAAACTGTCTGGCTTCCATGCGTTCCAAGGCATATACTTTGCGATTCCAATTGTCATAACTTGTCATAAATTTCAAGCATTCCAATTGTCATAACCTGTGGCAGCTTTCATTTTACGTCCTACACTCTTTACCTTTTTGCCTACTGATTTTAATGCATTGGTAAGGCCACTCATCAGACCAGTGTCAGTGGCGCCTTTGGTTGTTACTCTGAAAGGTGCCATTTGCTGCTCGTTCTAATGGTACTGGTTCCTTGCCTTTTGGATGTCTTCGAAGATCTCTCTTAGTGATTCGCCACAGTACTTCAAATGAAACAACTTCTCCTTTAATTCGTTGACTTTTTGTGGCTCTGTAATAGAATCTACATCTGTAGAGCCTGGATCTTCCATCGCTCGCATTATGATTCGCTTCTGCTGCTGGTACTTAGTTCTCATCTTAGTCAGATGACCAATTGTGCTTTGGCTCATATCCGGTTTTGTCCTCTCTCCTTCGATCATCATATTTAAATGAGCATCAACTTCGTTGACAGGTGTTATTGCATTCTTCTGCAAGTAACATCCAAATTGAGCAAATATTTCAGTTATTTGCTGTATTTCAAGTTCTTTTGCAAGCACCCATCCAAAGATAGACGATAACTGAATCAGGTCCTTGTTTCGTTGAACATCAGCAGCAGTTAAAACTCGCGCCTTACTGAATTCAAGAATGAAACGTCTGACATTGTTGAGGCTGACGGTATTCTGAACAGAGTGAGGCTTTAGATCTAAAATATGTTTAAAAAGTTTCTTGGTTTCCGTGACAGCACGATCCCAGCTCGAAGAGTATGTGGAAATGTCTTGCTCATCGAAGTGTATGTTGTTCTTCAGACAGGCAAGAAAGCGAAATGCTTCGTTATCGAAGCAGAATTGATTTCTCGGAGAGACACCCAAATTTGAATCTTTGTATTCTGAGACGAGAGATTTTAGAGTTGGCAGGGTGTCGCCAGGTCTGTAAAAGGTGCTTCTCGCATTGGTAAAACAGAAAATAATGTTCTCCGCTGCTGATTTATGAAGATGAGTAAGAAGCTCGGTTATGCAAAATCTGAAGGTCACTGTCAATCGCGAGTCATTCGGCTTCAGTAGAATGCAAATCCCGTGGATTTCATCATAGTACGACAGATGAGCCAGAATGTTCTCGAAGTTTTTTTCGTCCTGTTCCAGGCCTCGAACATCACCGATGCCAGGAGTGTCAATGAGACTGATCACTTGTTTGCCAATGAAAAACTTATAAGCCTTTGGCCCCTGTGTGGCGGACTGTCCTGCTTTCAAAACCTCGTTTGCACTTATGGAGCCAACGGAAATGTTTTCCGTAACGCCTGTTTCAGATGTGTAGGAAAATTGCGTCGGAATGAGCACTTTCATGTCTTGGGCATCTTTGGCATCTTGCAGGGTTGAAAATGCAAGGTAGTTTGCCAAGGCGTTAATCCAAGTGGACTTGCCAACGCCGGTTTCACCAAGGATGAGAATATTCATTTCTTTAACCATTCTCAGCTCATTAAGAATTTGCTTCAGCAAAGGATGCTTGTATTGAACATAGGCCAAACCATGTTTTGAATCGTTGCATCGGAACAATGCCTGTGAGGAAGTTCCACCACCGCATCTGCAATAGAAATATCCATCGTCAATTCCGTATTCCATTATATCCTTGCAATTTCTACAAATCCACTGAAAATTTTCCATAGAGCATCGGCCCGAAAATGACTTTGGGCATCGTATTTCGATCATCACTCTTTTATTTGGTTTTCTTCGAAGCGCTTCGATGTCGGTCATTTTAATGGTACAATTCTCGAGGTCATGCCCTTCCTCTGCAAAAACATCTTCGCAGCACAACACTCCTTTATCAAAGTACTCGATGTACATTTTCTTCTTTGTGCAAGACTCTGGCTGGATTTCACTGTCAACAACAATAAATTTGAAGTTGTTGTCATCTTTATGTGTTGTTAGTAATCTAAAGTACAAGTTTGTCTGGCTTTTCCAGTTTTCGGTGTTTGTGCGCTTTGAAGAATAGTCAAAATACAGCAAGTAGACCTTCTTGTTGCTGTTTTGATCAAGAGCTGATTCGTATGTTGTTTTTGCACCCAGATACAACACATTTCTTCTCTTCAGATCTATGATTAATTTTATTTTTCCAAGCTGATCGTCAAATTGCCGAAGTTCTTTTGTAATGAATTCGGGAGAATAACTGCTTGAACAAAACTGGACCAGAGCATCATTGATTGATGTGACATCTTTCTTGCCGGAACGAACTTCAACCAGTATATTCATGAGTTGCGTTTTGAACTTTGTTTCCTCGATTTGAAAATTATTTTGCAGATCTTGAGCTTTGCTGATGTACATTTTCTCAATTGCATTCTCATTGCCAGTGAGATCGCTAACCAAATCTTGCAACTTTTGACGTGTTGATGCCACTTTTTGCATGGTTTGGAAACATTCTTTGACACAACCTTCTTCTATCTGTCTGCAAGTTATGTCTACGTCATTTTCAATTTTGCACATCGTCTTCAGCTTTTTAAGAGACATCAAGGTGAAAGAAATTGGCACTCCTTTGCCGTCGTTTGTTTGCTTGACAATTGATGGCAACTTTGTTGCCGTTTTAATGGCAGCTTCAAACGAAGATGGGATGTCTTCACTTAAATCACTAACATCACAGTTGCTGTGGTAGGAGAACTTTGCTCCTTTATCCATCTGTTGTTGGGCCAAGTCTACACTCGCTCCACCTTTTAGAGAAACAATGTTTTTCAACTTTTCAATTTCTGCCTGTAGATTTCCTTTTATGATGGTGTCATCTTCGTTTTCAGTGTTCTCATACTGGCAAGTGATATTGCACTTTGCTCCCCAGTCAATTCCAACAACGACATGTGTTGCCTCACCACAGTCAAGTATGGTTTTGTCAATCTTTTTGCGTATCCCTTCAACTTCTTGGTGCTTTGTTCGCACTGCATACGTCAGAGTCATTCTGGCTGACCTTGCACTACTCTTCTGATCATGCAAATATGACGCAGATCCTTTCAATTTCACAAGGCCACAGAGGACGCTGAGGCTCAGCTCAGCATCGATGCCTAATTTGTCATGTTTCTCGTTTAGGGATTCAGATGAAATGAAGTCAATATCTATACCGTTTGCATCATCTTCATATATGTCATCATCGTCCAGTTTCTTATTGAATGCGTTGATGCTCAAAAATTCATCACGCCTTGCATCGTACAAATCGCCCAGTCGAGCGAAACGTCCAACAGCTGCCCTTGACATTTTTGTCAAATCCATCGTCGATTGCTCTTGACAAACAAACTTCTGCTTCTATGGAAGAAATATCGAAGAATTACGAGGGCAAAGAACCAATGACAAAAATCACAGTCCAAATCACATTCCGGTTTAAACCAAGCGAGGAAATTTAAAGCTTACTACGGGATTCCGTGTTTCACTGTGTTCTTTGATGATTTGACCTCACTCCGGTGACGTCAACAAATTAAAGAACGCAGGGAAAAAATGACTCGTGTAAAAGTATAACTATTCCCTCATCTGAAAATTCAGATTCATACCTGTGTGCAGTTTTTTTAGATTTACCTAAAATAGTGTAAAGCCTCACCCCTTCCTGTGTAGATGGTCTGAGAATGTAAAAAAACAAATTTTGCATTAAGACGATCTTTCAGGACCATACTAAAGTCATATTCTAAACCGGATCATTGTAAATTAAAGAAAAAGACATTGTTAACTAATTAAAAGGCTACATTACCCGACTTGTTTTTATATTTCCGCAAGGGATATATTTTATTGAAAGAAGAAAAAGCATGATTAATTAAGATGTTACATTACGTGGCTTTAGCATAGCCCTGAGGAACTAGGTTAAACTTTAGTTGTTGAAGCTAATAAAAAAGAAACTAGAAGCCATGCAGGGTGGTCTGTGTTCATTCCGTGATAAATTTACACAGAGTTCTCTTTGGTCTTTTAAAATTCCCTAAAATTATAACCGGAAAGTTCCAAAAAACTCGAGAAACATCTAAATGTTCCCTTAATCCTATGTTCGCATAAATAAAAATGATAAGTTCCCTTGTTCCCCCAGAAACCCCGACAGGGAATTGAATTAAAGTTACCTTATTCCCCCCAGAAACCCCGACAGGAAATGGAATTAAAGTTCCGTTGTTCATCCAGAAACCCCGACAGGGCCTCAGATTAAAGTCCCCGTGTATCCCCATAACCTACGACAGGGCCTCAGATTAAAGTTCCCTTGTTCCCCCAGAACCCCCAACAGGGCCTTGAGTTAGAGTTCCCTTGTTCCCCAGAACCCCGGACAGGGCCTTGAATTAAGTCCCCTTGTTCCCCAGAACCTTCGACAGGGCCTCAGATTAAAGTCCCTTTGTTCCCCAGAACCTTCGACAGGGCCTTGAATTAAAGGCGCTTGAAATGAATCAAAAGAAATCCGACAAACAAAGAAAAACAAGTGCCCTTTTACTTTTTTGAAATTTCATGCATGCCCCTTTTTATGTTTAAAGAGTGCTCTCTTCCAACAAAAAATTCCCTTTAAATTAGTTACGTACGAGTCCCTAGTTCCCTTCAGTGCCAACAACGTGCCCCCAGTTATAAATGCGTTACCACGCGTGCGCATTATTACAGCTTTCCTGTCCAATTTGTTTTGTTCTCATCTTTAATTTTTAAAATTGATGACTGAATCAAATTTGGAATTAATTGACAAGAACAAACGAGTTTGAAGTGATACCAACAAGGGATTGGATAGAAATTGGCTGACAAGAAATTAAACGAGTTTTAAGCAATAAGGAACCGAGGAAAATTTATTTCATATTTTTGGGCGAAATTTTTGTTTCTTCCTAGCTATCGAAAGTGCTGTAATGATCAATTTTTTTTATGTAACAGGACACATGGTAAAGAGTTTTTAAAGAGTTTGGTGGTTTGTGACATGGATTAAACAACATATTTCTGGCCTTCTTCCCATTAACCGTTAGCTACATCTGACCTATATGATTTGTGTTTTACAGACCTCCATTACATGCGTTTTACGTTTGCCGAGTTTAGGTCATTGTTTTGATCTAACCACTTTATATGTTCATCATCCATAAAATTTTACTTACTAATTTTACCATATTTGACCTTATTGTATGCATTATGACCTTATTGACCTTATTGTTTATTATTTTTGACCTTTTTGTTTTACCCTATTGTATGCAAAAGAACAACAGAAAGAGCTGACAATAACAGAAAGAGCTGACAATAACAGAAAGAGCTGACAATAACAAGATAGGTACGCTTTCTGTTGCCCCCCTTCCCTCACTCACAGAGCGGACTTTTGTAATTTTATTTATTGGAGAAAAACAAAAGATTACTTTTTATGCAATGCATAAGCAATAGTTATTTACATGAGTGAATGATCATGTGCCGACACGTTATAATTACAATAAGAGATGCAGTCCTTTTTTTTATAAGAAACCGTTTGTAAGAAAAATTGTAGTTGCCTCTTCCAGAAAATTAAGAAACTGTACTGGAAAGGATGAAAGACCAATCTACAGTTTTGTTGAAACTATTTTCTGTTAAAATTGTTTGGTTTTGTTCAGTTCAGGAGAATATAATGCTGCGTTTACTTTTGTTTATGATTAGATTCTTTTTTGTAATTTTATGGGCTCAAGAACAAGGGGGAAAATCTTTTGAGCAATGTGCACTTTTGTTTACATTTTTCACAAGGGCCAATGGAATTGGTTCATTTTCCTCGCGCGATGTGCCAATTATGTCACTCAAGACTTGTTGCTGGAGAAGCTGATGGTCAAATTAGGGGAAATATTCTCCCTATTTCAACCGGGGCGGGTGCAGCAAAAAAGTATAAAATTTCCAAATTTTTTTGGTAAATATGAAAGAGCACAAATTTTAAAATAGCCATGTCAGTCATCTTGTAGGTCAACAGTAACAGACGTAGGAACCGTGGGGGGGGGGGGGATTACGTGCTAGGATTACGAGCCCCCATTTTTGCAAACTTGGAAAAAGTGCACTCAAAACTGAAAAATTTTCCCTTTTTCATCAGAAAAATTGAAAAGTGCCCCATTTTACTCCGATATAATTGAAAAATGCCCTTCCATAATCGCGTATTTTTTAAGTACACTTTTTAATCCCAAAAAAATAGATTAAAGGATCCTTTTTCTCGAAGATTAGTAACAGAAATCGCAATGTTACAATTTTGATAAAATTAGCTAAAGTGTTCGTTTTTTATTTTTGAATAATTTCTTTATGAATATTTAGCAAGTTTCACGTTATTTTTTCCTCCATCTTAGATATATGCACTCCATGATAAAACTTACTTTCTGTTTTTCCGATTTTTAAATGCTGAGAACACAGATAGTTGTTAGAATACTGCTTTTGGATCGTTGATTTTCAAAAACTTCGTGACAGATTAAAATGCTGAAAAGGCTGTTACCAGCCTTTCCGAGAGCCAAAGGGCGTGGTTAAACAAGATTTTCCTGGTGGTAATCCCCAGATCCCCGCCAGTAATTTTCCACCCCAGTTTTTAGGGCTGGTGTCGCGGTTCATTGGAGATCATAATTACATGGAGAAAGTAACCTAACGAGGGGGGATAGAACAACAGTTGTGATAGCAGATGTAAATTATATATATAGATATTATAGGTCTTCACCAGCCTTTACCTGAAGAACAGTTACAAGTTTCTTTTTAAGGTAATTTTGAGGGGAAACTGGTCTTATCAGTATAAAGCAGCAATTTATAGGATTAGCTTGTATTTTGCGAGAGCTATTAGTTAGCTTTCGTTGATTATTTGATGGCCTTTTAAGCAGTTTATCAATGTCATATTTTTTCAAATAATATGTATTTTAGAATTTAGGTATTAAATTATCATCAAAGTTTCATTTGAATTTGAATTAAATTCGTTATATTCAAAATAGTAGGTTGCAATGTTTGATTTAACCGCATGCTCACATCAAGATCATCCCTACAAACAGAAATGAGGGAGCGGCGGTGTTTAGGGAGTGGTCATCAAAGAATTGGGTGAAGTCAAAGTGCCCTTCAAACTTTCTGCCCCCTCACTACTCAAATGCTTCCTATGTCTCTGTCAACAGTGCTGAAGAGAAGAATTTGTATTTGAAAACAAGTCGTTATCGTAGTTTTTCGAATCAGAATGTACAAAAATGTTTCTCGATTCAAACACTACATGCACCCCATGAGCCATGATATCAGATGAAAATTATTATTCGCAATGCATCAGTTAAAGTTAAAATGCGTAAACAGAGTAAGTCTGACTACCAATGGACTTTCTAAAAGTCTCGGCGCAAATTTAGATTTTTTTATCTGATGTTGTTGATTAAGTTAAACATTAAATTCTTTTTACATAACTTCTCTTTCGAGCAAAATAGCTTCACGACATTCTTGCTCACATTACAGGAGTGTAAGCTGGCATGGTGAGAATTGATTCTTGCTTTCTTTTTTCAGGTACGATTATTTCTAAGGATGCATTTGAGAACTGTAAGTATTGTTTCGAAATTTATTTGTTATTCACCCATCCCTGTTTTGTATTGTCATTCACTTTAAATTTTCTAACGAATCCTAACGTCACCAACAGTAATCCTATTGTAACTATGAAAGGAATTGGATGTACAGGATGGAAGTGCCTGGATTGACTGAAAAATAAAGTCAGATATTGACAAATCGTTGGCAGGAGTCTCCTGTTTGGTTGTGGGAATGACCTTCAGGTATCACTCTGACTGTTTCTATGTGGACGAGTGGGAGAGGAAACTGAGACGCCCTTTCTACGTCACAAGTTATTTTTTAAATTCCATCAATAAAAGTTTCTTACAAGTTTCTTCATTTTTTATGAAAAAATTCCGTTTTAGTACCACGTATTAAAAACATTTCCATTTTTTACAATGCCTGGTCTTCTTTGAATCTTTCCACCCCTCTCTGGCATGGTGTAAATTGATTCTTATTATTATCTTCTTTCTCAGGCACGATTCTTTCTAAGGATACATCCGAGTACTGTAAATATTGTTTCGGAAAAAATCTTTACCCGTTTGGGAGTAATATGTTGTTGATTGTTTAGTAAACTTTAATGATTATGAAATGTAAGAATATAGAATATAAATTCTTGTCATGATACAAAGAAATTATCTTTAAAATCTTTATTGAAATTCGATTTACCTGCACTGGATTTCTTTACTTTGTTCCTTGTCTGCACTCTCTGATTTGTCAACAGCAGGCAAATGACGAACGAATGCCTGGGTATTTTTTAAACTAGATAAGGAGATAACAGGATTTTAAATACAGAAGAGCTTCATGAGTTCTTGGAACTTGTTTTGGGGGAATGATCAAAGACCATCAAATTTAACATGACTGTTAAATGTCAAAATTGCTTTTGACATCCAAAAATTTCATACAAAATTTCTTAGAAAAGAGAGGATTCTTTCCATTTTGGTCATAAAAAAAACATTTTTGCAAGCAGAGTAAACTTCGTTGTCTTTTTCGATAATTCAAAACCATTGGAAATTTTGAAGATAAATTTTGGCATTTTTGTCCTGCTAATAACAATAATTGCACAAAAAATATGATCTTCAAGACGCTGGAATCTCGTTCTTAGAAATAGTTGCGTCACTGTTATTTGTTTTCTCAGAAGTTTAACTAAAATGAAACCAGAATAGCAAATGATCACTTGGATATCAAAATGACAACTTATCTATATATTTTCCTATGGTTTGAATTATGCCAAAGACAATGAAGTTCACTCAGCTGGCAGACTATTTTCAAAAAATATTTTTATCATAACCAACATGGGAAGAATCTTCGCTTTCCTTAGAACTTGTGCGTGCAATTTAGATTTCAAAAGCGAGTTTGAGATTTTGCCCCAGCAAAATTATTGTCTTCATATTCCCGGAATGGGGCTTTGAAATTGCAATGTCGTGCATTTGGGTTATTTTTCAAATAATTGAAAATCGTTGAGGGTGAAACTTTTCAACTATGGACATTTTTCAACTCTCACCACCACCATAAAGCTCTAAAACGTTGAATGAAGAATTTTCAACAATTTCCAAAACGAGGCTTTTAATTGAAGTGGTGTGCCCAGGGGAGGGGGGTGTGGACAGTGAAATTATTTTTGACCCATTCGTAGGTAATTGAATCTTTTTGAAAACCCATCCATAGGTAATAAAATTACGATGGGCTAGACGAGCAGGTTAAGACATGTTTTGAATTACTGATTGAGCTTCTAAAAGGTTGAAACATCTAAAGGATAGAAGAAATATAGTTCTTTAGCGAATTTTTAAATTTTAAGATTGCTAGAATGGCTGTCGAGACCTATTTTTGGTTTGAACAGTACCTATATTACAATAATGAAACAAAGAAGTGACAGGAAATAAAGAGCTCTACGGCAAATTTTAAAATTTGTGACTGCTAGAATGGCTGGCATAATCTATTTTCGTCGATGGTACATCGAAATAACGAAGAAAGGGATTTTCCTCAGAAATGTTTTGAAATATAGGATTGCTAGATTGGCTGTCATGTCATTTCTTTTTGATTGAAAATTCAAGGTGGAATTTCAAAAATCAACCCATTCTCGGGTAAACTTACTAAAAACACACCCACTTTCAAATGAATTTATTGAAAAACACACCCATTTTCAGGTAAAAGTTCTTAAGAAACATACCCATTCTCAGGTAAAATGAAGGGAAAAAGGCACCCATTCCGGCCACACATCCCCACTGCCCAAAATTTTATGGGTGCTCCCCCCCCTCGTGGTGGTTTGTTCATTGCGGTTTTATTATTATAATTTATTATACCTAAGTTTGTTCGAACAAATGCACGTTTTATTTTAGTTCCCACGAAGGGGTACATTACAACCTTAAATCTTTAATAAAGTTTCGGTGAAATTCTAATTTTGCTTTCAAACATTGCAACCTATTATTTGAAATAATATAACGAATATAACATTAATATCCTAATATAACGAATGTACATTCAAATTGAAATGACACTCTCATGTTAGTTTAATACTTAGATTCCAAAATATATATTATTCAGTACATAATGACATTAATAAACTGCTTATCAAATAATTAACTGAAGCTAACTAATAGCTTGCGCTAAATACAAGCTTTAGATTGACCAGTTTTGCCCTAAACGTTCCCTTTAAAAAGGAAATTCAAATTGCTCTTCAGATAAAGATTGGTAAAAACCTAC
>JAYJMH010016429.1:0-21171 GCA_036873815.1 Phacellophora camtschatica
GTCTTTTATTTCATTTAGCTTGAAAATGATGTTAAGATGACATCGAAACGTCGCTCATTATTATCGTTAATATTTATGATTAAATGTTATCTAAGTTTACCTTATATATATATACCCACAATGTCTTAGAATATTCAAAATCTACTAACATATACTCATTTATTCAGAATTTTTTATCAGAATTATTTGCAAGCATTATAAACATTATTCTCTTAGGGTGGGATAATGTCTACGGATTTGATATGAGTGCCATTAAAAAAGTTGCTATTTCTGAGCCTTTGGTTGATGTTGTTGACCCAAAACAAGTTGTCAGTGGTCATTGCTTAGTGAAGGTAAACATTTTCAAACATTTGTTACTTCCTGTTCAAACACATTTACAGAAGTTAATATGGTTATTTAGGCCTTCCGATTGTCAATGCCAGTCTCATGTATATACATATATTCTGCTGAATAAATATCTCACAAAAGCTAGAATTGTAAGTTAAACCATTTTTTACTATTGTAAGGGCCATTTGCCCCATTAATGAACAATGTAAAATGTCATAATTTTTACTCTTTCACACCGGATTAATTTCCAATTAACAGGAAAGTCCCATCTAAATTTCGTTTTGCAGGGGTAGCACTTAAAAACCAAGTTAATTAAAGAGAAACCTACTTTGAAATATGGGAAATTTACGTAACGGTATGTCTGTATTTACTTCCTGCAAATATGACGTTTTACGTTATTCCGCAAAGGGCCATATGGCCCTTCCTGGGGGTGAAAGGATTAAGGGCTAGATCCAAACAATCATTCATCATTTTTTAAAAATAAGGCAATTTTTTTAATTAATGTTGGTTTTCTTCAGGTAACCCACTAACATTTTAAATTTAAACAGGGTTGAAATTTTAATTAGGAATTAGATTCCGGTCAGACTAATTGAATTTGTATTTTGTCTTGAGTAGTTATCTTCAGAAAGTTTTTTGAGTTTCTACTTATTTTATGCTTTATTGTTGCTATTCTTTTTCAAATTTTTCAAACTTTTCTCAATACTTTTCTTTTTTCAAATTTTTTTCAAATTCCAACACAATCTTTTTTCAGGAAGTCGACCTTCAGGACCAAAAGCAAGAAGAAATAATTTTCACTGCACCATTTGAGATTGTTTGTAAAAGAAACGACTACGTTCATGCGATTGTCACATTTTTTTCCGTTGAATTTTCTAAATGTCATACAAGGATTGGATTTTCAACAGGTAGAGAGGTTTTCAATTAGTTAAACTTTGATAGCACACTCTCCTTCGTGGAATAGTTTGACTGTGTGCGTTTATGCTGGCTTAAACGTCTAGAAAATCAACAAATGCACTGTAACGAAAGGACACCCGTTTTTAGAGATTTCAAAAATTTATGATGTGGCCTCCCAACCTGTACATTTTAGAGCATAAACATACACCGAAACAAAGTATATATATCATCTTAATTTGCTCTTCCCAATCATATGATTTGTGCTGCAAGGGATTATGGAATAAGTTTCAACAGAGAACTATGCGATCAAACTATGGGACGAAAAACTGCATGTGCCTTCAACTTCCTAGATATCTCCCTAAAATTATCAAAGAAATTCCTTTACTTAAGCAATTCGAAATTATCTGAAAGTCTTGGATATTGCAAAACTATGATATAAGGAAACTACGATATCACAAAACAAGCTACATATTTTTCTTTTTAAAGTTCTGCATTTTAAAGTTTTAAATTTCGTGTTAAAACTCATTACTCATCTGCAAGGTCACCTGTTTGTGTTGTTTCCGTCAAATTCATTGTTTGCTTATTTTTATTTTTAGCTCCGGAATGCAGATATACTCACTGGAAGCAAACTGTATTTTATCTTGAAGAATACTTAACTGTCAAAACTGGCGAAAAAATTACTGGTGCTATAACAATGAAACAAAATGCTAGAAATAAGGTATTGTATTTACATATGTATATATATACCGGGTGTCCCAAAAAAATAGCTACGGATTTGATTGAATCTGACGATGAAAATATTACCTTAAATGCTACGAAATGTTTTTGTTGTAAGTTGAGATATTAATTTTCGAAGTTGAAATTGTGCGTAACCCTCAATCCAGAGCTTTCGTAGAAGGGCCTACCGAAAGTCTGTCATTTTGGGGAATCGCCCTGATCCTGATTTCAAACAAGCAAGGTATACACAGCCTACAAGCTGTTTAACAACGGTCATCGAGATTTTTGCCATATTCAATAGAAAAATAAAAAAATTAGAATTGAACGTAATGGTTAAAATCGCAACTTAATATCAATTCCGTGGGGATAGCTTATGAAAAACTGCACCAATAAATTACACAACACATTATAAGAGAAAAAATTTACTAACAATACCTTTGCTCAGTAAAAATGTTATTTTTCAAAATGACAAAACAACAAACGAACATCAGAAACCCCCAAATTAAATACTTTCCTTTAGGCCATTCTGCAAAAGCTCTGGTATGAGGGTGACACACAACTTCAACTTTGAAAATTAATATCTCAAGTTTCAAGACACCAAAAATATCAAACAAGGTATTTTTGATTAAATTAACAAGTAAAAGCAAAAGTATTTCGTAGCATTTTTGGTAACATTTTCATCGTTAGACTCATCCCCCGTTTTTACGAGAGAAAAAGGTTGGATCAATTTGTAACTTTTGGATACGATACAGAAAATTATTGTCGCGTTTACACGAAAACGGATCCAAAAATTTTTGCGTTTACACTAGAACGGATCCAATTCGGATCCATCCATATTGTGAACTTTGTCGTCACAATCACCGACTGATAGCCACAACATTGATAATTCCTCTTATTGATAAGTAGATAGCCTCGTTTCATTATCGTTTGGATCCGTTCCCAACTATTTACACGGCTCCGATACGAGTACGGATCCAAAAGGATTCGCTTTTTAGCGTGCCCAAAAAGGAACGTATCCGTTCCCAAAAAGATACGGATTCAACCGTTCTCGTGTAAACGCAGGGTCTATCGTCACCTTTTTGTGCACGGGGTCTCAATTAAACCTGTAGCAATTTTTTGGGACACCCGGTATATACCTAGAGGAGCAAAGAAAGTTCCGCCGTTTGCTTGGCTATTCTTCAAATTCTGTTGGGGCTACTGAGCCGTAAAAATAACGCAGATAAATGTCCGAAATATTAACCGTGATTCAGAAATATCACTCAACCTTCTGCGAGAATTCTAAAAGCACCCAATAACAAAATAAAGATAATTTATTTCTGTGGTTTTTGAAATGAATTAAAATATTTTGCATCTATCTGATCGACTTTACGCGGTAGCATTGAATTCACGGAATCGACTTCCCTGAAATATTTTAAATTTATTTGGAAATCTAAACAAACATTATTTTTATTTTCGTTATTTGTGAGGCTAAGAATTATCGCAGAGAGTTGATATAGAGTGGTCTCGCTTCTGAATGGATCGTTGCTCCCTGAACAAATCACTTATATTTTACAATAATGTTTTAGAATTTGTGAGTGCTGTATGTTATAACTTAATCTAGATGCACAACAGTTTATGAGTTTACGTGTTTCAAAAGCACCAAGATAATAAGTTATTGGTAAAGAAGACAGTGATTCATTCAGGGCGATGATCTATTCAGGGGTGAGACTTATGGCGTATTTCAGTACATCTTAAAATTGAAGGTGTAAACAAAACGATCTTATAATTACCGTTTTTGCTCAAGTCAATTGATTAAAATTGTTGTATTTATTTTTCCTAAATCTTAATAAACCATACAGTAAACCATGCAAAGCATTCAGTGTTCAGTATGTTCTCATTTTAAAGCTACAAAACTGCCACTCGTTTTTAGCCAACATCAGTTTTATTTAGATTTTTTTGTAATTAATTAATCATTCAAATTTTGTTTTTAAGCTACTCTTGAATTCGGAATAGACGCCCCCCCCCGAATTCGGAATAGACGCTTATTTTGTTTTCCAGAATTTTTCCCCCTGGACACTTTTATTCCAACTCCCCGCCTTTTTCACGGTAATTTTTTGTTTTGTTACAAGCAGCCTAGAAGGTCAAAAAAGTTCATAGTCGATTCCCCCCTCTTATTAAACTTTCCAACCCCCCTTCTATTCTGGACTCGAGGGTATATATTTTAATAATAGGCAACTGTAAATGAATGGAAGGAAGGAAGGAATGGAAAAAATGTTGGTTGCATATTTAGTGTTTATCAATATTCCTCATAGCCTGTGATTCCGGTATGAATGGTCTGGAAAATCCATTTTCCGTTATGTAGTGACTTGATCCCAGTCTCACTGGTTCTTGATTTTCATATTGATGTTTGCGGAGTTTAACTGTACCTAATTGTTCTCTTGACAGCGAGATCTGGATTTTTCTTTGACTATCGACTTCGATGGCGAGCTTTCCAGTTACCACAAGACATCTGACTTCAGGATGCGATAAACAACAGTGACCTCATTGACAGGTCGGAGTACCATGAAGTCACAGATGAAAGAACCAAGAGGTCATTGGTCCCACCAATTAAAAGATATAGGCTACGAGAGTTTTAAGGTCTTATTATAGCTATGCGGATAAAGCGTAGCACAAAGGCCATAAATGACATTTTAATGCCCTGTTTAAACTGCACAAACTAACCTGCCCACACTGTAAAATGCTCAAAATGCAGTGTGAATGCGAACCCTAGTTAGGGATCGCATCCGTTGATCGGCGGAAAAGTTTCAGAAGTTTTTCCGAATCTGTTTTGCCTGATTTTGAGAAATTCAAATTTCCCCACAAATTTCAGTCGTTATATTTTAGCCCATTAAATCAAATCAGCTAAAGCTCGGAAAAAATCACATTCCTACAAGTAACTTGTTCCTTTTGCAATGAAAAAAAACCTGTTCCTTTCGCAATGAAAACAACCCTAATTCCATTAAAAATCACCCAACCGTGTGAAATCGCTTTATATGCAAACAATGCAGAAAGCTTGAAAAGAACTTAAAAAGTGTTAAAATATTTGTCAGAAAATGGATTAGTTGCGTTGACACTACAAAAAACAAACCCGGGTTAATTTGTGCAGTGTGAACAAAACATAACAGTTGATTTTAACAATGAAAACATCAGAATTTCTTCATGAGCAGTGTATTTTGCTAATAACCCGTTCAGGCCCAACTTTATTTCATATTAGCAGGCAAATCCAATGCAAGTGCCAATCAGAACAGGGTCGTAGGAACGTTTTAGGGCACAAAAATCTCCATAAACAGGGGCACATTTGGCCATATATTTTAAAGGAAAGAGGCACTTTTCAGACAAAAATGGGCCCATGTTATTTTGTGAAAAAAATGGGGGTACTTCAGGTTCCTACGCCACTGTAGCACAACCAATTTGAAAGATTTTTGAAAGAAAGTTTACTCTCTGAAAATACGACCACGATAATGGCCGGTATGATCTTACCTTGTGGTGTAAAATACAATGCTCATTTTATCAGGTGTGAAAAAACATGTGAGATACTGCGCATGTTCACTTTTCATATTTCCCATCATTTTCCATTTCGCTCGATATGATAATGCGTTGTTTTTAAAAATTCGTCTCGTGTGTCGGACGATTAATATTCTTGTGTACTATAATCAGAATTAATTTTAGAGATTGATTAGTCCTGAATTGGTAACATTTCTTGTCAAATCTATGGTCACATTTCTTATATGATGAACATCAGTGTTCACATCTATGGTCACATTCCCTGTATCGAACGGATTTTCTTTTCCCTTCTTGATTCGACACTTTATTTATAATATTTTATGATAGTAGGTAGACTTTCTCCAAGATAAGAAAACTAGGAAACGCTCCTGTTCCCGGAAGTGAATTAAGATTTTTGGAGTTATTGTTCTTTTAAACTGTTGGATTCAGTTTTTCGGAAACTTACCATACCGTTTTCAGAATTAGAAGGTCTTGAAGATCTTGAAGATCTAAAGAACACACCCTTACAAAAAATTTTCCTTATTAAAAAGTTCGTATGAACATTATAGCTAATGTTTCTTGGCAAATGTTGGTGACGTGGCCAAACGAACAGACACTCCTAGCAGTCCGTGAAGGTATTCCCTACGGAAAAAACTTTCGAAATTCATATCGTGCTTCTTCCCAAGGGAAATTCAAGTGACCACTATACTAGAGAAAAGATAAAATTTTAAGCAGCGCCAGATTTATCTCTGTAACGAACGAGATGAGCCAAGAAATTGAGCTAAAAGTGTCTGACATGTTCCTAATTCATGAACAGCTTTACAAATCGAAAGACAGGCAAAGGTATGATTATTTGAAACCGTGTTTTAGGATACTTTATCCAACGTTTGTCATTTGAACGAGTAAGGCCGCCAAATTGCATGTATCACATTATATTAGACGTGTCTACTTTCAAGGCTCGGCTAACAGATTTCGCCAGAGGTGAATTACACTGAATTACTAAAGAACCTCGTCCAGTTGTTATCCAACAGGGGCATGTTCATTTTTCGAGTGTTGTAGGCCCATTATTTTGAGACACCACGTAAGACAAATACACCGGCCTGTTTTTGAGATGATTTCGGTCTTTTCTTTTTCTTGGTTCTTTCCCTCCGTTCTTCGGCTGGCTCTGTTTGAACCTGCAAATGAAAAAGCAACTACAATTTTGGATAGAAATAACAACTTTTCGTGTGCCTCTGGCTATCGGGAGCTCCCAGGAAAAGTGAATAAATTTAAACTTTTTCGCAATTCCTTCCGGGACCGCACGCACTGAATGTAAGTGGTTTCCATTTAGCAAAATTTGCCTGCGACGTGCCGCCGTTAGCTTACGGCTATATGGAAACCAGGCTGCACGAGTACAACATGGAAAACAATTAAATTAAAAAATCTGAAATTGACAACAAAGAACTTTTGACATGGAGAAAATAGGATGCAAGGTTTACAAAGAAACATAGCCCTCTTTACACGACGCTTTTCAACCCAGGTTGACCCCCACCCGAGTTGAGCTCCGTTTGATTTACACAGAAAAAATTATTTTAATATTTAATATCAATTAGCGCATGCGTATTTGTGTTTGATTGAATGAAGGGAGACAGACAACATGGCGGATTGCGTCCAGAAGATAAACACAATAAAGCGCACGCGCTCTAATGTCCTTCAACCCACGGTACTCAACCTAGATTCACACGGTACTCAACCTAGATTGAACCCACCTCGCGAGTAGAATTTTCTTAACCCGAGGTGAAACCAGGTCGAGCCGATTTACACGACAAAAATGAAACCTGGGTTAAAAAGTATCGTGTAATGAGGGCTTATATCTTTTGATAAATCAGGGCAGGAATTGGGGGATGGTCAGGGCAGGAATTGAACGAGACATAACCTGCATCAATGCCAAAACAACAGCTTTTTAAACAAATTATCCCCATGATGTATGAAAGTTCTAGGTTTTTAAAAATCAAATTTTGTGTACAAAAATTGGGGTTAAGAATATAGCAGTAGCTCCCGAGCATTTTCCGTACTTTACCAAAACAACCTTTGTGGAAGTTAATTTCTCAAAACAAAAATATGAGTACACTCACAATGGGTGCGTCACTTCTTGCATCTTCTAATTGTAAGGTCAAGCTGTGGATCTTTGCACGTAAACGGTCCATCTGTGACTCAAGCTTTTCGCGTTTTTCCCGCTCATATTCTAGTTGAGCTTCTAACTCACGAATGATCCTGATAAAATAAAATTCAATTTTAAATTTAAAAAAAAAAAAATTTCATTAAAAATTTGAAAATGGCAAAGAACCAATTGAAAATTACGATGATGCGACGTGGATATATTTACGAAGATACGCTGGGTTTGAAGATTGAATTTCGAAAGACTCACTCAACTGCCGATTCCATTACCGAACGTAGTGCATCGAGGTTAAAATATTCCCGACATTATCTTTATCGTAACTTTTTATTTACCGATCGGAATGGCGTATAATTTTTGTCAAAAATCTCCAAGTTAAGAGGCCCTTTACATGAAAAATTTATCCCGCGATGGTCACGAAATAAAATTGGCGAAAGTATGCTATTTTTCTTTCTGTGTACATGAAATTCTCATCCCGTGGTGAGATTATCGCACACAAGGGTATGCACGTGTTATGTCGGAAATCCTTTGTTGTACCCAACTCGTCCCGGAATGAAATTTGTTTTGCGTTTACATGATAATTTCATACATGTTCATCCCGAAATGAAATTTGATTGCGACGAGGTAGAACACAAACAGTATACCAGAGTAATTGTTATTGCATACGAACCTTGCATTTTCACGTTGCTCTTGCTGCTCTTTTTCATCTTCTTCTAATAATCCTCCAAGTTGCCGAAAGTTCATTTTTGCAATGTCAAGAAGATGCGTCAACTCGTCAACTTTTCTTAGGGCTCTTCCTACGAAAATAAAATAGCAAACGGTATTTTTCAAATTCGTGTTTTGACCTAAACGCTATTGGTAAAAAATTTAAACTTCGAATGATAAGGGATTTTTCAATTTACTAAATACTGGTTTTCAGCCATTAGTAAAGTCCCACCTTTAAGGAGCTCGTTTTTCGACCACAGGAGGCAATTGTTTTCCCTTAAATAACAAATTGTTTTCCTATTGTTCTGGTCAGAATTCAAGGTCTCAATTTCTCAACTTTGCAGCCAAAATGTTTCGTATAAACACGAAGAACAAAAGAAAAAACCCAGCTAATGTCTGAAAAAGGTCACAAATACAGTTATGATCTGGTTTTTAATGCCTTCATGAAACTCGCCCTAAGAAAAAACACAGAAACAACCCAGGATAAGTCTGAAAACGGTCACAAATACCTCCACACTCTTGTTTTAATGCTTTCATGAAACTCATCCTGTTTAGACATCATGCTACCCACCTCTCGCTTCTGATTTTTCTTTCGGCTCTTCAGGGATATCATCAAGTTGAAGATCTTCATCTGCAGGATCGTCGAGTTCCACTGAAAAAAAATTTATTTCTATTTAAACTACCGGGTGTCTCAGGAAGTGAAAACATTTGACATCAATGTTCATTTCCATTTGTTCATTTCCACAGTTATTCTGTATATTGTTACAAACTTAAAATTATCATTCGCAACTGTAGCATGCAAATCATAATCATAATCATGATGCAAATCATAATCAAATAAAAATGTTTTTTGATCGGCAAAGCCCAAGAGTAGGTTTTTAAAGCTGTAGTTACGTCATAATTCCGTCATGTAACAAAAATAGCGATGGTTTCTGCAATAGACCTATTCAGCTTGGCTTGCTGCTCTAAGTGATGTGACCAAACCCTTGGGAACGTCAATGTTTTTCTACTTTGTGCATTGAAAGCACGATATGTCATGGCATAAAACATGTTACAAAAATTAAAAAATGTTTTGATAGAATAAGATTGTTAATTTGGTCATTTCTTTTGGTGGATAAAATTTTAAAGATTGATGAAAAAATCGAATTTTGAAACATCAGTAAGTTCTAGTTCATGTTTTGACATTAAAATAACATACCTCTTTTAACGGCAACGTGGGGACTTTAATGGCGACTTGTTGGGAGCTTTAATGGTGTTATAGGAGCTTTAATCCCAAAACATATGAAATAAAATTATCAAAAAATGTATCGAGAATTTGCGTACCTGTATCACCACCAAGAAGTTTCAAACATGCTAATTTGCCAAAACGTCTTGCAACATCTTTTGGATTTTCACCATGAGAATTAACGATCATCACTGCGTAATTAAATATTTTGCACATTAATTTATAACTTTAATTAAAATTATTATTTTAACAACCTGACTCAATTCAATTCGTTCTTGCAGCACGGAACAAGATAATGATCCTGAAAATGAATATTCGTCCGAAATCCTTAAAGATGAGAGCAAAAATTGGAAATGAAAAATATATTGGACGGTGAGTTAAATTTAAGTTCAATGTTTTTAGATTTCGGTATGTTCCAAAAGGATGAGTATCGCTTTGAAAATATTAGAAAACACTAGAAAATTTATTACATACTGCTCGTTATCTTTTTCGTACAAAGTTCCCTGATTCAACCGTTTATACGAGCCACAAGCAACATGGCGTTGCAAGAATAAATTCAGGATGCACCGTTACGTTTGTCCTGTCCTCCAAGGTGTCATTTTACTGATTGACGTGGATATAAGTGGCCATGTCACTCAAATAAACATCCAGCTGCGTTTGTCGTAAAAAATGATGTAGGGTCTCTTTGCTCATGAAGTATAAGCATTTTATTTCAAAAACAATGAAAGTTTTTGGACAAATTTTTTCTGTTTTCGAGACGATAATGGAACGTAAACAATCTCAACGGGTTTTTTGCTTTTCTCTTTCCTTCAATTAAGTTTCCAAAATTTTCAAAAATGTTTCATGAACCTATTTAGCAATTTAGACCTACTTTTTAAACCCTTCCACAATTCTTTTGATAAAAAATCTTTATTTTGTGTTGAAATAAAAACACCATTAAATAAAAAAGGAAGAAATAAGAGAAGTAAAGGGCTTTGAGAAATGTAAGACTAATCACTTGTATCTCTGTGTCATTTAAACATGCAGCAACAACAACCCTCATGGGTATAGGGACACAAAGAAAAATAAAAAAAAACTACTGAAGTTCAACAACTCGCATTTCTTAAAGCCCACGATTAATGGTAACAACAAGAAATGAATTTGAAATTTCCAAAATATAATCGGCCCTAATAACACACGGGATAACATAAAATTAAGCAAAAAGTAATTTAATGATTAATAACTTACTATTAGCTCCTTGCTCTATGAGCCATTTTAGAACTTCAATTTGACCATTCCCCGCAGCTGTTTAAAATATCAGATTTGGAAAATGATAAACAATACTGATCAACCAAAACCTTCCTTGTTTAAGATTAAACTAAAATGAATCACAAAATTAGCAGCAATGATAAATCTTGTAATTTTTGTAATAAATATTCTAAAATACAGCTTTCCTATACTAAAATTCAGTAGTAGAAAAAAGCAAGGGAAGCTAATGAGAGGTAGCGCCAAAAACTACAATGCAACGCAAATTTATACTAATTACTCCACTTTGAACAAAATTTTTACATTCATTCGTTTTCAAACATTTTAACGGAAACGCAAAACCCAAAACCGGTAAACCTTGATCCGTTTTTGTATAAAAAACAGATTACTGGAAACGCACTCTGTTTTCATACTCTGTTTAAGTTCTGTCCGACTACGAAAGTTTGTAAGAACGAAACGCACTTCTGCTATTTGTCATATATCTAGAGATGATGTGTGCCATTATCTCAATATGAAATAACACCGACCAACTACATGCTTTGTTTTGTTTGCAAGAAAGTTTACTAATACACCCAATAGAAATACCATAGTAGCTATATTGACCTTTGTGTGATGGAGTGGCACCTTTGTCATCTCGTTCATTGATTGAGACAACTCCTGTGTCGACTAACATCTGTAGATAGGCAAGATCCCCTTTGTATGCAGCAACATGAGCGGGAAATGTCAAATCTAAAATTGAAGTGGTGTAGTATATCAAAACGCTTATTCAGTGGACAAGAATATTTGAAGATCAAATGACATAAAAGAATATTCATTTGCTTTAAGTACAGTAAAACAAGAACCTATTTTTTTACAAACAGCTTGAATAGGTTTTTATCAATGTGGTAAATTACAATCTTTAGGGTGAGGCTCTTATCAAAAGGGTCTATTTTGCTACTTGATGTCTAATCCCCCAGCATTTGTTCATGAAAAAATTAGACAGCCCATTGCCAAAAAATGACCAATTTCTCAACTTTTGTCAAATTTGCTAGTTCATTTTTGTATAAAATTAATTAATTTTTGTCAATAAGGTATGCATAAAACACGGTTTGTAGGTTCTTATTTTTTAAGGTTCTTGTTTGCTGGGTTTTATTGTAACGCGAGTTTCAATAGTCCCTTGTGTCCCCGTGCCCTGTAAATGTGTGACATCAACAACCTTCGCGGGAAAAGGGACACGGGGAAGAATAAAATACTACAGGAAACAACAACTCGCATTTCTTAAAGCCGATGGAATATTTACAAAACCTGGTTATATTTTTTCTTTAAGTTTACGTAGCTGTTCAAACTAACAAAATACTATTTTCTATCTGTTTTGCTATTTATCCTTGTGATTAATTTTGTGCTGTGATTTCATATTTCCCCTAACCGGTGATAAAAAACGGTAGCAATAATAATAATCATTTAGGGACAATGTTTCTGAGGTTAAAACTCCGGTTGGAGCAGGATTCTATCAACCGAAATTAAAATCATAAGCATTATAATATGTGATTTCTCTGTCCTATGTTTAGCTTTGTTTTGTAGTTTACTATTGCCCATAAACGGGCGACAGAAAACGTCCACGGGCGATTGATCCTCCGTAATCCACAGGAAATACCAAGCCACAAAACAACAAACGATAATTATAAAGTCGTCTAACAAACTTGAAAATTAAATTCTTACTTTCAGCATCCTCAGGATGTTTAACATCATACTCTGTAAGATAATTACAAAAGTTATAAGACATATATATAGTTATAGTTGTAACATATGAACATGTAATTATATATATAAATGTATATAATATATAATATGTAGTGGAGAAAATTTAATGAATATGTTGAAATTTGAATGTGATAATATCCGATTAGGAAAATATAATAAACGTAATGAAATTTTAAAATGAAAACATCTGCCTAAGTTATCGTAAAAAAAATATTTAGTTTCTTAATCCGGTAAACAGTAAATTTTTACAGAAAATCAACAGTAAACCTACCGTGACCGAAATTTCTTTATAATTGTGAAAATAAAATAAAATACATTTAATGCAAATGAATGTAAAAAACAAAACAAAATTCTAGAGAAAACAAAAAAGGCAAATTGAGATGACAGATAATATTGTTAAAGACCGCGACATTATGAGGGCATGTTATGTTGCCATGAAACAAAGGGTGCAGATTGCAATACAATCATTTTCATACCAGTTTACCCAAAATGTCTCCTCAATTGATCAAACTGATTGTGGACGGAATTTCTAGTGGCACATTTAAATTACTAAAAAGCTTTGCGGCCGGCCCCAAAAATGTTAACATAATTTTCTTGTTGCCAATGCTAATATCCTCCGCCCCTGAGTAGCAGGTGCTTTATGACATAACCTTTATGACGAGAGTAAATTGGCGACGGTAACTGATTTGCATGAAAATTTCAAGCACGATAGTACGCATGCGTTATTTACAATACTTTTGTGCCCTACACTAGAACATTCAACGCACCCCGGAATGAATAGTGATGTGCGCTTACAAGATAACTTGAAACATTTTCACCCCATGGCGAAATTTCATTGCGCGATGAGATGCCCTCGTAAGTTCGTTGCGCGTTGAGTTTGAATCAATATTGATCTTCGCTTACAAGATAACTTGAAACATTTTCATCCCACGGTGAAATTTCATTGCGCGATGAGATGCCCTCGTAAGTTCGTTGCGCGTTGAGTTTGAATGAATATTGATGTGCGCTTACATGATAACTTGAAACATTTTCATCCCGGGGTGAAATTTCATTGCGCGATGAGATGCCCTCGTAAGTTCGTTGCGCGTTGAGTTTGAATGAATATTGATCTTCGCTTACATGATAACTTGAAACATTTTCATCCCGGGGTGAAATTTCATTGCGCGATGAGATGCCATAGTCAGTTCATCGCGTGGTGAGTTTTATCCCGCCCTTTATCAGGTAAACAACATTGAAGATTTTAATTGATTTGATCCTCGGTCGTGTTGATGGTTTTTATAATTAATCTATTTATGAAATCATTGTTATTTAGATTTATATTTAAAATCTTTGATTTAGTATTTGTAAACTGTTGGTTTTAATTGGATAGAATTCAGCTACTGTTGTGCCAACCGTAAAAATAAGAATTAGTTATAATTATCGCGCCATCTACACAACACACGCCATCTATAGATTATGACAACTAAAGTTGCATATTTCGTTCTTAAAAAGATATTTTGAAATGTGCATTTTAAGAGCGAATAACATTTAGAACGAATTCATATATATAGAGAGATGGTGATCTCAACTCTAATCTAACACCGACCCTTAATTTTCAGTCGCCAAATTTGTAACTAATTTGGACAGATAAATTTCTTAGATATCTTTACACCCATAGAGATCATAGTTGTTTGTTGTTGCTTATCACATGAATGTATACATTATTATAAAAGCTATATACACCAAATGGTAATATACATATGTTATACCGTTAAATATAAGATTATATATAGTTAAATAAAGTAGAATAAAGGTGTGTGCTTGAGAAAATTAGCTTTTGGATGCATAAATTATCAGCCTTAATGTTGTTTTTCAGAGGTTATACATGCAAAATACTAAATTTTGCAAATAACATGCAAAAACGCAGCTAATCTTTCGCTGATCACTGGGTAGTTGCATACTCATGCATGGTTGATGCATCTTAAATTTCAAACTTCTTCTTTCCTACAAAATATTTATAACCAATGCCAATATATGCCAAAATTGAAGAATATTACGGTATTTTTACCAAATGTATATACACGACATGCGTGGCTGAGCCACACAACGTTACTAAATAAATTACATTTATTGTTGCAAGAAATCTCCATCTTTTTAAATCCTCTTTTCATATACTTCCTCATTCCTGACGATCTTCTACCACCTAATATATAAGACATGTGAACGTTGTATTCGTCTATGAAAACTTTCAATTTGGTTTTCCAGAGATTTTGTTACTGTCTATAGCTATTGTACACAAATAGTGATGTGTAGTATGCTTCAAATGATCTTATTTTAGTTCTTACAGGGACAAAAGTTTGTTTTGGAAAATTTCTCTCAAATTTGTCAGTGCATTGTTTGATAGACCTTTTCTATTTGCTATGTCCGCTTCTGTTTTCAGTTTAGATTCTATAATTTTAGCATCTTTCGATTCGTCTTCGTTCTTATATTTCACGGTATACTCTTCAGTTTTCGAAATGTTGATTGTAGTTGCTTCGGTTATGTCATATGCATATTCCATATTTACGTCAACATAATTTAGTTCCTTTTCCTGTATCTTTTCGCGATTTTATTCTTTTTGAGCAAATGTATTCAACATATTTACACGTATTTCTTTCCAGTTAGTTCGTTTTTGTCTAGTTAGCATGTTCTGTTCTTTATTAGGCTTTTCTTCGAATGATTTTGCAAAATAACGTGAATTCTAGTCTGCTAGAATAGTCGCTTTGAGGTGCACCAGTATCTGTCTTAAAAATCGAACCCCTAGATTTTCCAACCTGTATCATGAACTCAGTTCCTAACAAAATTTGAATCAGATGTAATTTGTCTTTTGCTGAATGTTTCACATAGATTTTTCACACTACGTATGATGCTGTCAGCAGCTTTTGACATATCGAACAACAAAAAGTTAATTTCAAAATTTAAAGAGATTGCTGCCTTTTCGGTAAAACTTTAACAGACAGACATGCTCAGTTGTGCTTCGACTTCTTCGCTCTTCGATCTGCTCCTTGATTTAATTCTATTTTAATTCGTTTTATCATACGCGTAGCAAGGATTTTTCGTAACACTGACAGCAAAGTTTTTGGTCTCAGATTTTCAATCAGTCCATTCTTCTTTCGTGGTTCTTGTAATGCAGTGATTATTCCTAGAATCGAATCAGTTCTTTCAAAAAAAATACCAGCTGAGGCTGTTTCATTGAATATTTGTGCAATGACTTCAAGTAACTTTTCCTGGGCCTGTTTTAAGAAGTACTGCTTTAACATTATCTACACCAGTACTCTTACTGTTTTCAGGGACATGACAGCTGGATTGAGTTTCTTTTTTGTAAACAGACAGTATCTTCCTGGCTGGAGTAAGGCGGTTAAATGCTCAGTGTGAATCAAGTATAAACAAATAACAAAAAACCACGCATAAAAGGAACTAACCAACTCCATTGATGTAGTCCAAACAGTCGTGTTTCAGATACTGTTGTGCAAGATCTCTTGGTGTTTCACCCTGAATAAACAAGAGGAATGTGAATTACTTTTTAATCAAGCAAAAGTCTTGACTTTTGATAAAGTAGGGGCTATTCCCCAGTCAACGAGAAATTATTCCTATAATTCATTGCGTGTGATTTGCAAACCATTAGCAGCTATATAGGCAATCCGATGGTTGAATGCAATGAATCTTGGGAATAATTTCCTGTCGCGAAATTTTGCGAAATCGTTTTTTTCAGCCCACCTCATGTAGGCATTGTAGAGTCCACAAAAAAATGCACTTCTTGTTCAGATCTACTCAAGTGAAATCTGAATTTCGCAGGATTTCACCTAATCAGGCTGGCCCCCTTCCCGTGTAAACGCAAAGTAGAATTGCCAACTAAATGTATGCTGCTTTACTAAGAACAAACATGGATGAGCCAACTTGTATAAATAGGCCTTACAAATCTATACATGAAAACATTACCAAAGGGACATTAGCTAACTTTACCTAGTTGCTTCCTGTAGTAAACGCATTTAAAATGCTCATAGATCAGCTAAAAATTTAATTGAAATTTAGCACCAAAACACAATTAAAGAATATTAACAATGAACGTCGTTGATGCTGAGTTTCTTGGGTTTCTCCATACTTTACCTGGTCATTTCTCGCCGTTAACGCATTTGAAATGCTCATAGATGAGCTAATTATGTATTTCAAACAGTGCAAATGACCTTCGCTGGCTGCCAGATGAGCTGAAAAGATAATATAAGTTTGTAATGAATCCAAAGAAACTTGCCACTTTTATAATAAACCCAAATAAAATGCCGCATCTTTAAAAATGCTTTTAACATGCAGGTTTAGCTATCTTTACATCATAAAAATTAATTATCCCATGTAATAGACCCTTTCGGAAATAAAAGTCAATATATTGTGTTGATGAATGATGGATTGATGAATGTACAAAAAACGTTTAAATTGATGAATGTACATAAATGTCTTTTGGGTCCATTGGGAGAGAAAGAGACAAGAATAACCATTCCTAGAGGAATTACAGAAATAACCTCAAAAAAGATCATATTTCCGAAAAAATGTGTTAAAATAATATTAATAATAATATTAGAATAATAAAAAACAAAATCTAAAACCCCAAAAGAATGTGTTCAGACATCAACACCGTTGTCTTAACATTTTTTCAGCAATTATACCTTATGCTTTCATATAGTTGATTTCAATTTTAATGCTAACAAAATAAATAGTGCAGTAAAGTCTGATAGAAGCAAAAATCAGCAAAACCCCTGAATCACCTGGTGTGTTTCCGGCTTGATCAACATCTTGTAGGTTTGCACCCCATTTATGTAACAGCTATAAAAACAATATGCAGAAAAAATCCATAAACCGATGGTAAATTTTGTAAAAAAAGAAGATTCAGGTTTCCAGAAAAAGGAAGGAATTTAACCGTTCTTTTCCAAGGATTTCATATTATTAAGAAAACTAAACGGTAATTTGTTGTGAACGTGGTGGGTGATTCCTTAAGCTGAAAAATCGTTTTTGATAATCATTCTTCATCTTTGCATCGTGAAGTCTTGGTCTCTTGTTATGCAGTGTAATCTCTATAAAGCGGACACCACTCGTGCAAAAAAGTCCGTCTTAATGAAGTGTTTGCTTCAAAGAAATAATTTAAGACCTTCGTAAGAACCGGTCCAACATTAAGTGTCCCCTTTATGGTATGTCAGTCTTATATGGATATTCCATAGTAATATTTTTCTAAATTTTAGGTAGCTGTCTTTTCATGATTACCATTGTCATGTTTCATTGGTAATCTGAAGTCTTACCTGTAGGCAGCCTAACCTTCCGTGAAATGCTGCAGCATGCAACGCAGTCCAACCAATATTGTCAATTGCTGTTATGTCCTGCGCAGAAATTATATCTCCTGTCATAAAACTTCAATTATAGATACAGCCTAGATACTGCTAGCATAGTTTATGTATGAAGATACTTTATGCATGAAAATACAAAATGGAGGCATAAATTCTCTGTACTTGTGTCTTCGATTTGAAAATGTCTATATATTTCGTGATTAAGCAATAACTCCGCTGTAGTTTCCAAAAGGTTGAAAAAATTAAAATAGACTTTGAAATAGAAAATAAACAACATTAGCAAAAGCCATACAATAAGCATAATACCAGTAGTTATAAAAATGTTTTCTGAGAAATAAAGACAAGACTTGTTTTCATACACTTACAAAAAATATATATACTAATTCAGAGTTTGGCACAATTGCCATGCAAATCGTTCCTAAATGCATTGAGTTATGTTTGTAAATAATTCAGGCCTGTGTCTTGCTAGAAAGTAAAGACTTTTGTTGACGAGCTGCAAGTTTTCAGATGTCCTTCTTTATGCGGGTTAAATTGACAGTGATATAGATTATTGTTCAACTTTAATTGTTTGCAAAAAATAAAGAAATTTTGAAAATTAACAAAGTGAGATTCTTAATAGCATCGGTCATTCCAGACGGTTATACAAAATTTTCTGAAAATCTTCATTTCGTTTGAAAATTGTGAGAAAGCGAAGAGTACCAAGATGCTTGCTGTCTGTCACTAATCAAAGAGATATGTCTTAACAACGAGATAGTATATGTTGAGAAATTCCGCCTTAAAGATTGAAGACTACTGACCTTTGCACAACTTGATGAATCTATGAATGAGTTCTGTTAGAATTAATGAATTGTGCCATACTCTTGTTTGATTGGTATGTGAGAATGTGAAGTTTGTTTAAAGTAAAAAAAAATTCGGAAACTCTACACAAATTCTAAAACATTTTAAAACACGCCTTGCAAATAAAGCGTAACTCCAATATAGACGATTCCGCAAAAGATGGCGGCAGGAAATTCTTCCCACGACTCATTGCGTTTGATGATCGAATGCCTATAAAATTGGTAATGATTCACAAATCAAACGCAATGAATCATGGGGCTAATTTCCTGCCACCATCTTTTGCGGAATTGTCTATTGCATTCAGTGCTGTTCCCGAAAAGATAATTTCTGCAGATGGTCATAATATCATGCTTTGTTAATGTTGAAGACTAAATCTTATGGTGGTTTTTTATATTTCTTAATTAAATATATAAATGTTATGGTTAGTTGAGACTAAATTTGACAGCTGATCCTCAATGAATAATAACGTTTGCTCTTGTTCAACTGCAGATGATTTTAATTCATAAGGCTTAATGTTGGATTGTTAAGTTTTAAATTTTCTTTTCAGAATTATCTGTTGTGAAAGGTAATTGTGTATTATGAATATAAATTGGTTGATGACACAAACTCAGTACTCATTCATTGAAGATTGACAAGCTTGCGCCTTGTACATACCACCCCTTTCCTGAGAACTGACTGCAGCGTGTATGAGTTTCCATGACCGGCAGCTAAGTGAGCGGGAGTTCTACCTGAAAATACATAACCACATAAATGTTAAAAATGAAAATACATAACCACATAAATGTTAAAAATGAAAATACATAACCACATAAATGTTATAAAAAAAAGCGATGGGATAACTTAGAATCTGGGTGAAAACAGCATTATCTGGTTCATTGAATAAAAACAAATTTAATAAAAATTCTTCCTAAAATCTAACATTTATTTCGATAATAAAAAAGAATAAACATCTTACAATAAAACAAAAAAGGTTTGCATTACCTCGAGCATCCTTTGCATGCATGTCCGCACCATTTGCAGCAATTGCCTTAAATAAATAAACAAGTTTCAATAATAATATGTAAACCTTTAGCCAACACACAATTTTAAAATTTAAAACAAATATATTTGAGATTTACCGGGTGTCCCAGAAAATGACTCGCTGTAGTAGTAAAAGCGTTAGTTATTAAGGTTTTATTTTGCTGCTGAAATGCCAAATAACTCTATTTCATATAATTTTTAAATATCTGGTGTTCCACTTGGCGGCCAATAATGGATCTCTGACAAAACAGGATGCTGGAATTTTTTATCCTGTTCTTTATAATATCAGCGTTTGTAAGGGAAGCTTACGAGAAACATTTCTTAAACTGAAAATATTCCGTGGTCCAGATTTTCTGGGATGCTCTAACTTCAAAAGATTTTCTATAAGATGACACCTTCTTCAATTAATTCGTACAATCTATTATGTGTTGTGGTAATATCCATTTTTATTAGAGTCGCTTTAGTTAATGTCATGCACGTAACCAATGTGTCAAAAGCTAAGTTAGACTTTGAGAAATCGGAAATATCCTTGCATTAAACGTTCTGCTAGATTTTTCAGTATAATGCAACAAACGTTTGTGGGGACACCCGGCACAAACTGGATGATGAAGTTATGTTCAATCAAGTAAACTTAATTTTTAAAATAATTATTAATTATAGTACAGTTCATATCTGCAATAATTACTGACCAGATTACAAGTGTGGCTTAAGCAGTTATGATGGAGAGAGTCAGAGAGAATCACTTCTCTTACCACCGACCTTACCACATGAACAGCAAAAACACACAACACAGTACATGACGTTCATAACTTGACATCACAAAAATTCTTAAGAAAACTGCAAGAACAGGCTGTAAGAAAACTAATGGAGCAAAAAAGAACTGTCATTCTGTGTGAATGAATTCTTTGTATTTTCAGCAAGATTGTTACCAATTAGTGTGAGCCAAATCTTAATGAACACGTAAATCATATCACAAGCAAAGCCACAAAATTGTTAAATCTATATCGCCGTAACTTGTACATGTGCCCTCCAGCTGTAAAAGCTACAGCTTACAATGCAATTATCCGACCTAACTTGCATTATGCGTCAGCATGTTGGAGTCCTCATACAAAATCTAACATTGTTGACAAAATTAAAGGTGTTCAGAAACGTGCTGCAATGTTCATATTGAATACCAAGTTTATGGTGCAGACGCACGGTTGATAGAGAAAATGGAATCACTAAACTGGCTACCGTTACAACACCTACGGTGCATCTCTTCTTCCACAGTCAATGTAATTTTTTCTTCTTCTTTTTCGTTATGCTCCAAATTGGCTGTAAAGCCTTTAGGAGCCCCCCCCCCCCCATAGGGGTTACGATTCACGCACAATATTTTAGCGTTTTACGTATTCACGCACTGAAAAATTAGATTTTCACGTGCACGCAAATAAAAAATCTAGAAGTTGCGTCGGCTAATGCCC
>JAYJMH010016440.1:0-46408 GCA_036873815.1 Phacellophora camtschatica
AAAGACGTCGAGTTTTATCGATGTAAAAGAGGCAAAGTTGCAAATCGAGTTCGTGATGCATGGACAAATGTGAAGTCGGGAGCGAGGAAGGGAATCGAAAAGTACCATGGCTAAATGCAAGGAAGCGGTGAGCGACGCCTATTGTTTCGCTGGCAAAATCACACGGATTCCCCACTCCCGTAGAGTTGGAAGATTAGTATATACAATCTTGCTATCTATTCCTAATCACTCGCACTCTATTTACAACTAACCGAACTCACGTCTTGACCGCTTATTTTACATAATTGTAATTTCAGCTATTTACTTGAAAAATAGACACGAAATATCGTATCACAACCTCGCTATTATACAAAAATATTTGTTCCATCAAATATTCAGATAGTTACATTTGCTAACCAGAAAAGTGATGAAAGTCAATGAAAATGCTCACGAGGTAATATACAATTTAGGACAATTGGAATAATCCTGAACATACCTTTAATCTGACTGAGTTTGATGCCCGGCGAACTCTTTGCGTCTTCGTTGATTTACTGCAAAACGAAAAACTACATTATCCAAAGATGAAATTATTAATAACAAAAAATTAAAACGTGCTCAAAACTTTTCCTTTCCAATAGACTCCTAGCCTGCGTGCAAAGCCAACTATTCTAAAGAAGATTTCTTCAATTTCTTCAATGATTGGGTTTACACGCAGGCTAATAGACTCCTTTATTGCATTATGGGGATGAAATTGGATTGAATTGATTAGTAAACAAAGCATAACCAAATGATCCAAATATTGTTCACCCTTTGAAGTTCAGAGTTAATTAAGCAATAAAAGAAGTAATACATATATCGATGTTCAATTCAATTATTGAAGAATATTATAAGACTGCATTTGAGATGGGTATGAAAATTAAAAGCTTCACCAAAAATTCCCAAAGTTTCTGGAACACCCGGTGCAATTTAACACGTTCAGGGGGGCATTATAAGGTGCGTTAAAACCGTCAATAGCAGAAATTTTATCAATGAAACCTCCAACCGTAACACAATCTTTTCGAGATTGTGTTCGAAAAAGTTTATCAGTAGAACCGCGAAGATAAAAAAACCGTATTCCACTCGATAAATTAGGTCTAAACTGCCACGCCACTAAACTTTAATAGGCCCCTATCACGCGCGAATTTATTAAACATATAATATTCACCTGCACACACCAGCAGCTTCAAGCGGACTGACGATAACTCCTCCTGCATTTTGATTTCCGATTGCTTCATCTTTGTGTGTAACAGGTGCAGGGGTAGAGACAATTGACAATCCCACAGCTGGGTCTTGCCTTGAGTGCCTGGTTAGATTCGAATATGCTTGAGAAGGCATAATATGCCCACGATGTGGGTACAACAAGTCAGTGTTGTTAAAGCGAGTCTCCAAAGAAGCTACGTCGTCAATAATATTCTTTTCACGTTGCCTTTCAACTTTTGAATTATCAATGTCGTGTATTTTACTGAGTGCTCTAATTTCCTGTTCCACAATGCTACCATGAAAAGTCTTCGTAGGAAATGAAGTCTTGCGTTCGTTAATTTTAGGTCTATGAAGTGAAGTGTAGCTCATGCTAGATGGATAAATGTTCCGCTTTTCCGGACTGTGAATCGCCAACGATTGAGTAGTTTTCAGTAACTGTGATTGGTTAAATTTTTCAGCAGGAACTGCCGATGTAACAATAGGATTCAAGCCGAAGGTCGGTCCTGTTTGCTGTGCAAAAAACCGGCCTAAATATGACCGAATCGTTATACTTTGTGAACTGTTACTGAGCGGCCTTTGTTTTTCAAATGTTTGCGTTTTGAATGAATCAATATCTTTGGTTATCTTTGCTTCGTCCTAAAAACAACGAAATAAATAAATATGAAGTCAATATCCGTTATTTTTCCCAGGCAATAAATATTCCAAATAGATAGCAGTAAACTACGGTAAAAACTCACGAAGAGAAACTTATTTTCGTTCACAATAGCAAATGTCTACGAAATCAAGAATTCTTCATGAAGCCAAATTTCAATACACCAAGTTATAAAAAATAGGTTAGTAGAACTTCTAAAAACAAAAACCAACGCTTATACCTTCTCCTCCTCCATTCACACCGAGGCTTAAGACGTCTTGTCTGAACCAAACTATCTTATTCCCACTGAGCATCTGGACCGTCTTAAACCAAAAACATAACACACCATGCATGAAAACGGTTTAACTCAGTTTAGATTTGAGTTTGAACTTGATATCAAAGAAGCATTGACTTTTAGATGCTTAGGCCAGTTAAATTTCCAATTGAATTTACATTCGAAAATATTTCTGTGTGAACAGAGCACAAATATTAAAAAAAAGCGGAAAGAGAATAACGCGAAAAAACTAACTTACTTTTGACTTTTCATTCGGTTTGATTGTAATTCCAGAATTATTAAACATTCGATAAACTTGATCAGCCACGCCAAGACTTCTTACTAAATTGTCTCTTTGCAACATCGCGCTTACTCTTTGCAGTTCTTCGTCTTCGTCGATTGGTAATGCCTTGCTGGAATCAAATTTTGTTTGATTCGGTTTCTACGAAATATCAAAGATATATAATTTGTAAGTCCAGATTCACGAGCTTAGACAAATGTAAATTTTTAGGCGGGGGCTAATTCGAGGGGGGCTTATTCCAGGGGGGATAATTTGAGGATTTAGGGTATAGCAAAGAATCAGGTACCAGTCAAGCAAGCAAGCATGGCCTAGTGGTTAAGGCACCGGGCTCATGCTCGCAAGTTCATGGGTTCGAATCCCACCAAGGTCACACTCGCTGCAAAAGTGTGAGGAGAGCTGCTAACTTTCTGCAATTCCAGGCGAAGGCAAAAGAAATCACGAGGTGTGGTCACATCTAGAGGGAGGACAGGGGTCGCCCTGGTGGGCCCCCCTACGCCAAGCGGAAACTGAAAGGTTTTGTATAACCCGTGTCCCCTGCTGGAAACAAGTCATCTCGAGACTTTCACGGGCTAGGCACGTTGAATACGATAACTCATTCACTCACTCATTCATTAAATATGACAAGGAGAGGGAAAGAGAAGAAATAGGAGGTAGTCATAAATTATTTTCATTTCTGCAAAAATACGTACGTCATTTCTTGCAATGTAACTTGGATGAAACACACGTGTTATCCTTTTTTTTCTAAGCCGTGGGCTTTCAGGTCGAACACCATCAACAGAAATTTTCTTGCCTGCATTTTTTCTTCGCATTTTATCAATTTCCTGGCTCTTTTGTTTAATTTCCTCTCTTTGTATTCGCGCACATTCTGACCTCGCTTTCGAGGCGGCTGTTTCCTGAAATAACGAGCAACTGTTCTCAAAAAAAGGTCTGTACGTCTCTTCATTGTCATTTGGGTAAATGCGGCGGAAATTTCCCAAGTGCCTGTCTTCAAATCTCGTCAGTGCTTCAAGATCAGCAGTATTTTCTACATCATCCAAGCGCCTGTTGAAAATAAAAACAGTAACCAACAACGAAATAAAACTTTTTCACTTCAAAATAAATCATCAATTAATTAAGTTGTTCACCAGATTCATTTTCTCCTCGCGTAACCTTCGTAACACTAAAACTTGACTTGCTCCTAGTCCATTTCGTTTCGTTAATCGTCACTGCGGAGGAAAATAAAACGAACTGGTCCTGAGGTCTTCTCCTCCGCAGAGTATTTTCCTCCGCAGTGAAATTTTTTTTACTGATTAACGAATCGGAATAGACTTGGAACAAGTCTACACTACAACTGATCATAGATTACCAAAGATGAACTCAACCAAAATGTTTGAAATACAAATGGACTCAACCAAAACGTTTTTCATATAGTGAAACGTTGTGAATCTATGCAGGTATCTTCCGTAAGTAAAATAAAAATAAAAATATGAAAATTAAATGAAAATTAAAATAGCCCCAAAATTAAAATTAAAATAGATCTCATCCGTGAGATTTTCAAGAACTTTGAAGGAACGCCATTCATTTCCATTCCATGTTTTGACATTTAAACAGCCTGCTTGCTCCTATATCGACTTGGTCAGTTTTATTGCAGTGAATCTTTTCAAACTTTGAACTGCAAAAGCGCAATCAAAGCAACTATATTGCCTCTTGGACGTCATTTTATGCACAATTTGAGATTCATAGTCCTGCATATTTTGAGCGACAGCCCTGAAAACTGGGATAGTTTTTTATGGGTCATCCGGTATATTTATTATTTTCCACGCCTGGTTTCGATAAATCGCAATTCATCAACGATAGATCGCCAATATGTCTGGTCGGCTTTTATCGTTGGATAAAATTACGTTTTATGATGATTCATGCAAAAACGTGCTCCTAAATTTCATACAACGTACATTTAAATAATTAAAATAAATAATTAAAACAGCAAAACTGGTCTTACTTCTGATCCTTTGATTTTGATTTTTGCAGCAATCTTTCTCTAACTCTTTTCCTTTCTTCTTCGATGCATCTCTTCTTATCACATTGCGAAAAATTTACAAGTCGAAGAGTGTCGTATATGAGCGAATCTTTGATCTCTCTGTCCAATTTCGAGTCAGTGGAAAAACTCGGCGAATGATTTACCTGTAATGAACAACAGGATAGTTTGGGAAGGGTAATAAAATAAAATAATATTAAAAAAAAGTAAAGATACATAAAAACTAAACTGTTCAAGACACATTAAGATTGATGCTTTTATCATCAGCATATATGGAAACAGCAGAGTTTTGGGCAGCTTGTGAAAGGTCATTAATGTAGACAAGAAACACAAGAGGACTACGGTATGAGCCTTGAGGTACCCCAGTGTTGATGCTTTCTGTTCCAGAATCAGCACCGTTTACCCTCAAGATTGTTGTCTGTTTGTTTATGATTGAAACCAAGATAGTTCAGGATGCGAAACACAATAATGTTTAGTTTCGCAAATAAAATTACGTGGTGAACAGTGTCAAATGGCTTGTTAAGATCAATAAATACCAACCACATAAGCAATCCGAGACCCAACCCACTGTACTAGTCATTTGTGTTTTTCTCTGGAAAGCATCACCAAAATAGCGATTGCTCGCGACTTAAATTTAAATTTAATTATTTTACGTTTAGCACGCAAAGCCCACGCAAAGGATCTCAAAAAGGTTCAGCCTTCTTTTTTATTGTACATCATTTCAAAAATGCAAGGTCTTGGTTTTTCATGTCGAGCTTTACTGTAATTCCTTTAAAAAGTTTAAAAAACGCAGAAATATTTTCTGATATGTATCACAAGATCGCAGATAGCCAGAAAATTTTTAAACATACTTGACTCTGTTGTATTTAAAGAAGTCTTGTCCAAAATATCAAGAGCTTCCTTCCTCGTTCTCAAAATGCCAATTTTGAAATTGATGAGAACTGTGCGTTACCATTGTCCTGTCAAGAGATTACAGAAAATCACTTACTTCTATCACCCATGGCTTTAACTTCTTATCCAACAAAACATCAAAGCCAAGAATTTCAAAGCATCCACTGCCTTTGTTGTGGTTTGGAAAACACGTTCTGTAATTGTGTTTGAGAATCGGATGAGCTGATATTAATGTCTTAATGATGCTGTCCTGTAAAATAAGCGCGATATATGTAATCTAAACGCGATTGTTTGCGACTTAATAAAGCAGATATAAACAAACATATAATGAATAATTCATTAAATACATAAAAATCAATAAACACATGTAGAATAAAAATATTGCAGATTCAAAAAACTAAAACTTGTTTAATGTTGGCGATAACAGCTTTATATACATCCAAATGTAATTTATATATGAAGCTAGAATGAATAAAATGAATAAAAAATATTATAATTTTTAATTTGTCCATTTGAGAAAATCACAATATATTTCAATTGAAAGTTTGCTACTTTGAAAGTTTGTAACTAGCAAAAACTTGCAACAGCAGTACATTTTACAAAGTCACATGTTCGTCATTGATTAAGATCCAAGCAAAAGTAACAAATTACAAATTCAAATAAAGACAACAAGCAGCTTGCAAAGTAAAAATGTATGCAAAAAAAATAAGAGTTCCTGAGCTAATACTCACATCTATTCTTTCCCAAATAGCATCCAAATTATAACCATGTTCAACAAACCATCTATTCATTGTTGTTATTCTCCTGTAAGAAACCAATGTAATTATCATATTTACTTGTCACTTCACACTGTTTGACACACCAGCTCATTTCTTTTATTTTTGTTAGTCCGTTAGAAATCTTGCCTCACTTCTCACTTTTCAGAATCGCTCAGGCCTTAACTGTGCAGTCTTGCTTCCGCATCTTTATTTTTGAGGCTTCGTTTCGACTTAGTCATTTCTGAAACCTCATTTTTTAGCCCTAATTTCTGAAACCTAATTCTTCTCCAACCTAATTTCGAAGGCCTCACACCCAAATAAATATTTCTAATATCCAAGGACTCACTACAAAAATATATTTCTGAAGTTTCACATCTGCGATGTGAATTCTGAAGCCGCTCTTCTGAAGCCTTAATTCTAAATCCTTGCTTCTAATGCCTCATTTTTATGAGGTGGAGGTTTTTGATGCAAATGTTTCTTGTTGTTGCCTTATTTCAAAAAAATTGTTTAAAGGAGAAAATGATATGATAACCAGTAAATGCACGAAGAAAAGAATAACCAATCAATGTATACTGCACCTCTTGCTGCCAGTTTCCTCGTCTCTTATGAAGTCATCACTTGTTTTATTAATGGAATAATTCGTCAAATGTAAAAACGTATTTTCCTATGAAATAGCAAAAAAAGTAAATACATACATGTAATAAAAATGTCACAACATTTTAACAAAAACTATCACCTACACCTCGCCAAGCAATTTCCAAAAACCTTCGGAAATACTGGTAATCAAAGAGCTAAGGCAAGGCAAATTGCACTTGAAAATTCTAGAAACAAAAAATTCCTCACTTTACTTCACCTTCCTGCCTCATTCGCACTTTACGTTACGTATCCATTCCTCTCAATTTTATTTACGAATTAAAACAAGGAATAAGCAGGAAGTCTAGAAAGGTGTCATCCTGAATTGTTCATCGCCCTGAACAAATAACTCTATATTTAAAACAAAGAAATAATAATAAATAAATAACTAAATCATACCAAGTTACTATTCGTAGGATCACTGTACTTCACCGTTGCAAACCTTGCAAGGCCATCCCCAAATACGAAAACCCTCAGAGGGTCGCATGAAGTTACCAATACATAGATTCGCAGGTCGAATTTAAATCCGTCAATCAAAAAAGGTTTTGCAACATACTGCTGACAAATAACGTCTTCTCCGGGTTTCAGGTCTTGCTGCAAAAAAAAACACAAAGTTTACAATCTTGTACCCTCGGGGAGGTATACAGGCCCCAAGGTCAGACGGGAGTGTGCCTCTGAGATTTTATAAACCCATCCATCTCTAATGCTCAAATTTTCGCGTATACCGAACATTAACGTTGTGTTTCATTCCAACACTCCGAACATTGCTGACAATTTTTAATAGCTAACCCAACATTGAAGCATTTTTTATAAAAATCGTACCCATGTTTAGAGATAAAAAATGGTTAAAAAAAATAATGGTAAAAAAATTAAAAACTGCACCTTTGGTGATTTTGTAAGGAAAATTCCTCTTCCTTGACTTCCGCTGTCTGGCTTGACAATGTAAGTTTTGTTTTTCTTTTGGCGACTAAATGTAAGAAATTCTCCAAAGCTAAAAAGGAAAAAAATTAATTAATGTTCTAGTTCATTTTCAAAATATTCGAAAAAGCACATACAAATGGATTCAAAAGATAAACTTTCGTTGATATACTGTATATGAACGCATTTGCCGTTTGAAAATAAGACGTTTTAAGTTGTTCAGCAATGAGTCGTATTGCCCTTTCCGGGTTGAAAGAGTTAGAAACACCATGGGAATTAAGAAAAGCGAGTTGTCATGAGTTGCTCCAGTGTCCTTATACCCGCATACACATCACGGGTGCAGGGACACACTCATACATCACGGGTACAGGGACACAGAGAAGAATAATAACTCACGTTACGCCCGTGGAAACACAACTTCCAGACACTACAGTTTTCATCATCACCACTCGCAGGCAGTGGTGTAGAAGAAGAGCGCGCAGGAGGCTGAGCCCCCCCCTTCCTCATTCATATTTTACCTTGGAAACAACGAAAAGACAGGGCGTTCCGAGTTATTGATGGGTATGGGTCCAAAAATACGAGAGCCCACTAGCTATTGATTCATTTCTTTCAATTTTTAAAAAATTAATGCTGCACTGCCTAATTTACAGGCATGTCAAAAAACAAAATACAAAAAAAACAAATAAACGAAAACAACCTAACGCTGCTCGCAAGTACCAATGGCAGGGATTTCAGTACAAAAAAAAGAAAATTACATTCGCTAAATAGCAAAAATCAAGCAAAACAAACGTGGCAGCATGGTTTTAAAATCCTTAAAAACCAATCAAGTTTATTATGACGAAATTATATGTAGGCGAGATACACAAAAGGAAAATTGCGGTGGTGTGTGTGACCAAAGTAAACCAAAACAATACTTATCAATCATATATTTGAAATGCGTTGGAGTAGAGATTATTTAAAATGCAACGTAGCTCAAACAGTGTTCCTGCTGGTGGCCAAAAACAAGTATAACAGAAAAATCAACAAGCCGTATTGAGGCCATGTGGTGAAATAATTTACCGGATTCCATGCAACACCCTTGTGCAGGATGTCACAGAATGCCAGAAATCGAAGAAAAATTGGCTAAAATTACTTTAACGATGAAAAATTACCCATGGACTATGATTACCCCCTCAAACAAGTTACAAAAATCGAAAAAATGATTCAATCATCCTTTCCCGATAGGCCTATGGAAACAAAAATAACTTGCGATTAAAGAAACATATGTATATATAAGTCTACACTAATTTCTTTAAATAATAAACCGCTCATATGAAACTGAAGTAGCCTCTTCCAGAAAATCAAGGAGCTCTACTAAAAAGGGGTCAATCCACAGTTAAGAAATTTGCACATGCTTTTAAATCATGTAAAATCGTTTGGTTGAAACTATATTCGTTAAATCTCGGCGATAAACTTCCCTTTGAAATTCCCGAAGGTTTATCTCCAAACGATGCTTCAATGAAGCTTATCTCTTTTCCCGCCATAACAATAAACAATTCCAAAATTCTTGGTCTGCCAGTCCGTCAAAGAAAAACGAGAAAGAGGCCAAATGAAATACACCAATCACATCGAGGAAAGATATCACCTGACCGCAATGAACGAATCTGATTAGGGCCCAAACTTCTTGGGGTCGCTGCCAGTTTTTTGGCTGTAAAACTGTGAGACCCAGTTGCAGGAGTGGGTGCGGGCGGGTTGGTAGCGAGTCAACTAGGGCTCAAGTAGTAAGACTAGGCTAAACTCTGGTGATTGCTTTTGGGCAATCGTAATTTAAGGACCTTGAAACCAATAAAAACAATTAATGATTTGATACAAGATCACACAAAACCCAGGCTTTGGTGAAAAATTAAAAAAAAGCAGCCATGTGTGTTTATGTATAAGATAATCCCCTGTTCACACTACGCAAACTAACCTGGGTTCGCACTAACCCAGGTTAGTATTTCGTAGTGTGAGCACAACTCCGAGCACAACTAACCCAGGTTAAACTAACCCACTTCTGGTGGTCGAACCTGGGTTAGTTTTGACGAAGCGTAGTGTGAACGCAAACACAGGTTAGCTCAATATCTTCCTTTAACCACCTTATATGTATTCCATTCAAACTAATTCACCGTTGGCTTGCTAAAATTCAATCACCCCACCTTTCCTTGGCGACAAACCAATGAGAAAATTTCCCAAATTATTTTTGATAAATTTGATTTACGAAAACGCAAAAGCAGGTGCGAATAAAAAGCATATTAATAATATCTAAGCGTATTAATAATAACACTTAGATGTTACCTTTTCTAAAATAGCAACAATTGTCTGTATAATCAGTAAAACACAGACATGAAATAATTTTAAGTGTGGGAGTCGAATTATGTTTCATACAAAACTAGTTGTGTCTATGAGAAAAAGCCACGGAAAAAGCTGTGGTTTTAAAACACAAACAAAGTTTCCTCCATTCCTTTCACATATGTGTATGTATATTCTACCTAACAACTAAATTCCATTTCTTTTTGCATAATTATGCAACATCATTGAAGCCATAATTGTGTCATGCATGAAACAACAAATGTATGATAATTATGCGAATTGATTGAAACTTCTCTCCGGTCATTCAATTTTCATCTTCCTTGCGGGTCTCTTTGAACAGTTGTTGTTGACCGTGGGCAGAAAAAACTAACTAAGAAAGTTTGTTTTAGCAGGTGGGAAAATCAAAATTAAGATATAATGAAGAATCTATTTTTAGGAAATAAAAAAATAATCACAAGAAAGCCAAAAGGGGGCAGTACCACCTGACTTCAGTAGGGGGGACGTGTCCTATATTTTTGGGTCTGGGAGTTTGATTCGATAATATATTTAGGTTTGAAATATTTTTCATCAAAGAATATGATTTTGGCTATAATATTAAAATAAAATATAAAAATGTTTAAAATGTATATGAAGAAATTCCGTCTTTTACATTAAATTCTTCTTTTCTTAAACGACATTAACAAAAATTGGGTATATATTGGATTGGATAAAAAGTTATATACACAATCATCACTGAATCAATCATCAGTCCACTCATGATCCTCGCTAAAAAATTCAAATGTTTCTTAGCAATTTTCTATTCACTAGAAAAAATTTCTTAAAATTTCGTGGGTTTTACCAGTGAAATTCTTATAAAGTGGTTTCTCTTTTTAGGTATTCTTATAAAAAAAAACGTGTATAATAAAAAGATTGCATTATATTTTTGGGTTTGAGTTTTCCTTCCATTATATTTTTGGGTCAGCTCAAGATTTCCTTGGACATGCTTCTACCCGAGCTAGATGGTACCACCCCCCCTCCCCCTCACCAGGCAAGGGAGAGCAGTAAATATCAATTACATCAAGATAAAGAAACACGAAGGCAGAAAGAAAGAAATCAATAAAATAAAATATTAAAATAATATCGGTCAAACCTTCATAATCTTCAGTTCATTTTTTCTTCTTCAAATAACAACCAGACCATTTTAAACGAGGCTTTCTGTTCTTAAATTTATTAAATTGCAATTAACAAAACTTAAAATTTGTTAAAATTAAGAAATTTCTTAAAAGTAATCGAAATTGCTCCTATTTTTGTACATTATTTTCTTATTTAATCTTAATTTATTTCAAAATTCGTTGTTAATGTATAAACAATTTGAACCTCAACGTTCTCATAAAGTTATTTTTTATTTCACTGTTTTTACTGGAGTTTTTTACCAGATCTATTCTTTGCTCGTCAAGCAAGTTGAGATACGCAAATAATAATAAACATATGGCAAAAAGGATCTATGGACAGCTTTAAGAGGATTTTTTATTCAGAATACACACTTTTTTTTATAAGAATACCTAAATTTTTGCCGAGCCTCAATATTCTTACAAATTTTTGCTTTTGAGCCTAAGATTAGTCTTAAACTATTCTTTAAAACCGACACAAGGTGTAGATTCGCCTGAAGATCAAGGAAACGATTCAAATCTTTGTTGATGTGTTGCTTCACCGTAAAAAAAAAACAAAACAAGATAAGATAAGAACAGAACAGAACAATAAATGTGGTATTAAAATACAAAATCTAATGCTTCAAGTATGATGCAGAAAAAAAAACAAGAACAAAACAAGAAATGTGGTATTAAAATACAAAACCTAAACTAAAAACATACTGTATAGCGTGAAAGTCACACTTGTTTTGCTTTGTGAAAAAGTCTTGATGAAGCTTGAGCCTGGTATAATTCTTAAATTATTCTTAAATTTCAGCGATTTTGATCCTTAATATTCTTATAGACTAAATTCTTATTTAAAAAAAAAACATGTGTAGTGTGAAAACTAAGAAGAGAAACGGAGAAAAAGTATAAAAAATCTTATAAAACTTTTAAAAAAATTAACTCGGAAAAATTCAATGCTATAAAATCTAGATATTCCAAAACACTGCAAACCATTTTCAAAACAGCAGTTAATTTCATTCAAAACGTTTCTTTCTTGTCACTACTTCAAAAAAGTATTTATAACCACTGGTTTCAACGACAAGGCAGGAAGCACGTTAAAAATAAATCACAATATTTTCATCTCCTCCTGCAAAGGAAGTATTTACACACATTTCCACCAGCTTCAACAAGAAAATCATTCTCTTCAGATTTTATCATCTCAACAAAAACTATTTCTGTCTGACTCAGGAAGTAAAAAAAAAAACGTTCTTTAATAATTTACGCGCAATTTACTTCACGAAAACGTTCCCATATCCCTCTTGCCCATCGCCCAGCAACCCCTCATACACGTAAAGTATTACGCAATGCATTTACACAAATTCTCTCGTCGTCACCAGAGAAGATATCTGCTATCATTTGACTATGCCTACACGAACTGTTCCTCCATCGAGTCTGCACGCAGGCTATCATTTGTCTAGATTTCCTTCAACACAAGAATATTTAAGTATTTCTCCGGAAACACACCACTTTCCAAATTAAGAAAGATACTGTCAAGAAGAGTAACTTCCTAAAAATAAACATGTCAAACAAAAATCAGACATAATTTGCTCACACGTTGAACATATTTGCTTTCATATTTCTTCATTTGAAAATGTCAGTGACGTCAGGAAAACCCTTTATGACCGACAAGAACTTTCAATATTCTATCCACTGGGAAATGCTATGCTTAAAATCACATCACGCGAGGCTCTTATACGGTATATACTACGTAAAAAGCTTTATGATTGCAAAAGTACAGAATCTCATTGCCCAAATTTTTGACGTTTCTCTGTGAAATGCCAAAATATACCTTTCGCAATAAATTTTCCCACGAGAAGCAGCACGTTTTATTTCGTATGTTTATTCAGCTTCATTGATAGATCATGGGCTAAAGAAACCTCATTGTTTGTTCGCATACCTTCGTTCTTTGTAACTTCGTTCGTACTTCTCCCTGATTTCCCCGTTTTTTCCTGTGTTTTTCTGCCTTTCCTTGCCCTACTTTTGATTCTCGAATTCGCAACGGCCATCTTTTTTGTCTTGTCATGAAGTGCAGCCTCATTCTAAATTCTAAACCAAGATAGCACCCCCCCCCCCCCAAAGTTGGTACCTCGCTACGCTATCTCGCTAAACCAAGATAGCACAACGCTTTGATTTTTTGCATACTTTCTTTTTGTCCCCACACACAAAGTGCCTGGGAAAATATGAAATTTAAAGTTTTTCAGAATAATCTCTGATTTACTGTGACCATATTTAAGTAAACAGTAAATGTAAAATTTTACAATTTTTTGTCTTAAAAATATTTGTGGCTTTCCTTTACCAATGTATTTGTGATTCGTTATTGTCGCAGTCAAATGAAGTTATCTTAGTCCCATCTTAGTAAACAAATGAAGCAATTAAGTTTTCAAAGTCTGGGGATAAAAATTGTGCAAGGTTCACTGCAATGTTGTTGCAATAACAGTGAATCCCTTGTTTTAATTCACTGTTCTTTGTGAGACAGGAACCAATGGAATCAAGGAAGCTGAGGATTCAGACCTAGTCTCCATTCACCGTTCTTTCGTTCTTCGTTGTTAGTTGCTGTCACTTTAGACATGGTCTCGTGTTGAATAGATTCCCGCAGTATTCTTGCGACTACACGCAAATATTGAGCTAGATCCAGACTCCTTGTTGCTCTTGCAATGTTACCATTGCCAATTTATGAAAACCAGGCTTAAGACATGCTGATGAGCTCTGAATTCGATGAACTCAGTCACAGAATTCAACATTTGAAATTTCAAAATGAAATTTCAAAACGAGTCGTAGTGTACGAGCGTCCATCAGTTTGTCAGCAGCAATAAATACGGCCATTATAATAAGTCTATTATAAAAGAAATAGCCGTATTTAGAAACCTTACATTACATTTTCGCAATGTCAAAGGTTCTTTCTAAATTAGGCCTTCTCATTTTCGCTATAATTAAGCCAATTTCTTCTTCTTCTTCAGCTCGTTTTTCCAAAATACAACGAAAAATAGTCAGTTTCACGTTGCTGATTTGAAAAGCACAACAAGTTTATTCTTTAAATTAAACATGCAATGCCGTATTCGCACTTAAACTAGTTCAGGAACTAAACTGCTCTGTGAACATTTGCCCCCCAATCTACAGCAGCTTTCAATGGTACTGATCAAGGAATGAAAAAAGAAATAAACTGTACAAAAAATAATTACTTACTCAGCTGGCAGACACCACGTCCTTGGAAAAATGCCATAATCTTTTGGAAACTGTTTCCATAAACGATTCATATTTCTTGCAAGAAGATCCTTACGACAAATTTCACTCATACCAGGAAAATGATTTATTTTCTGGAAAGGAAAATATAAATGTATTACAAAGGCAACAACAATTCTAAGAATAGCATCAGGGGCAAACTTAAAAGTGCTAAGGGCAAGTTTACGAATAAAATAGCAAAAAACAAAATTTAGCAGAAAACAGTTAGCAGAAAATGAATTAACAGCCTTTATACCAAGAAAGAACAATAAATATGATATTTCCCAGGGATAACATGAAAAATTGTAAAACAATTTTACCTGATATTTTTTCATTTCCATCACTCTTTCCAAACTGACAGAATAATCAGTCCAGTACAATATATAATCTTCCTCGTCCATCACTTCTCGAAATCCAAATTTCTTTGTAACCCTTCTGACTAATAAAAAGCATGCCTGTATTTTCATTGGAATTTCAAATAAAGAATTTGAGATAAAAATGAAATTGTATTCCAACTGACAAATCAGAGAAATAAAAAGAATAACTCTGCCCTAAAAAAAATAATGCTACTCAAATATAATTCAAAAATTTATAAATTCCATAAAACACAATTTGCATAATAAAGATCCAAGGCTGCCTTCCATGTGGTATGATCAAAATATTGTCAATGTTGAGTTAATTCCATGGCTTGTGATGTTGACATTAAATTGCATTTGATGTGCAGTTGCTATTAGAAATTCTAGTAAATTAACAAGAATCATTGCAGATTTCTTCTCAAGCTTGTTACGACATAACAAATTCAGTGTTTATTGTGAATTGTTTTGTTGGCATACAGTTATTGGACTCTGGCACACATTCACTGTGAGCATTAAACCAAACGCAACAAAGTAAAGGACCAGTTTATTTGAAGTATGAATTGTTTTATTTATAGCAAAACTGGAAACAAAACAACAAGATAAAATACAAACAATGCATACCAGAATCATACTTGCATGTTGTCAGATTGATGGCCAACCATCTGGAAATATAACTTACATATTAAAACAGTTAAAAGAAATGATAATTTGCAAAATTTATCTGATCAGTCTGGGCCATAAAAATCATTATTGTTTTTTTGTTAGGCAATGAACAATGCAGCTCCCCCTAATGTTTTCAACCAAAAAAATATACAAGGTGAACATTTTTTTTACATCTGCACCATATTTTATTTTATTTTGGATGGATAACAACAAAATGGATTGCCTAAAAGGAAGTAAATTCCAGTCACCTAAGATCTAAAAATATTCAAATAATATTTCCTTTCATGTAACTAATTTCAGAAAACAAAAATGTTTGTTGTATTAGCCTTGTTACACACAATATATATATTATAGGCCTAGACTACATTTAAAAACCCTTTTTATTGATCCTCTCATCTAATGTTTTTTGAAAAAAAAAGGAAAGGATTTCTTCACTTTTGTTTCCTTACAATTATTGCATTATTAGGTGCTACCTATTACATAGGAGCCAATGGTGCGCACTGTGCACCATCATTATTTCTTTTCAAATTTTTAAATGAAAGTGTTTCCCTTGTGTATTATAGCTATCTTCAAACGACCAGTCTGAGGCTTTGCGCCTAAACATTTTGTCTTATTTTCACACATACCCTCCCTCTCCATTTATAGCAATCAATTAGGCCAAACGAAAATGAAGAGTGGGCGGCGCGGTGTACAAGTAAGGCGAAAGTGCAATTGCAAGAAAACTAGATCATAAATTTAACCTCTTTTTCTTCCTTTTCACTTTTGGTTTCGTAGGTTTAACTTTGTTTGCATCTCTCTTTAAATTCTCTTTTTCGCCTTCTGCACTGCCGATGTTTAGGCCATGCAACGATAAGACCTCCGTCGACTCTTGCGTTGTGCATTCTGTTTCACCACAACTACCGTCTTCTTCGTCCCCGCCATCGCTATCTGAACATCCAGCGTCCTTTTCATCTTTGTCTCCTACCATCTTATTTTATAAAAGTAAGATAAAAACTGATGAAACAATATTTAGGCCATCTTCTTTGTGCAAAAACTGAAGCATTATTGTTTAGTTGCTGTTCGTTACCTTAGAAACGCCAGAGATCATTCATTGTACCCAATCCTCTTCTGCAAGGCTACTTTGTTGTTGACATTTTCAGCTTGTTCAAATGTCTTTTTAAAAGAAAAAATCTTCTGATTTAAAATTTAAATTAATTTGCACTTCTTCATAAGTTTAAAGTTTCTTTTCGTAGCTGTTTCTAAAGTGAACGAATTTCAAGTCATTAATAAATTGCAAACAATGCAATAATGCACAGAAAACTTTTTTGCAGCCTCCATCCACTACAAATGCATATTCTGCACCTAAACGCTTTGATGCCCACGAAATTGTTCAAAATTCTTGAAATCTCAACTCACAAAAACCTTTTTTCAAACATCAGTCTGAAATTCTAATGAATCTTCAGGGATCTTCATCCTGTCAAAATCTTTAGTTCCATATAGTATGTATAATTGAAATTCACAGCTAGCACAAAATATCTATCAAATCCGCAACTAAGCTTTCTCAAGCCTTGACTATTAGCAAGCAATTTCAAAGCGGGATCTTCACTCATTACTTTGAACTGTGACTAGCAATTTTTGTTTTTCTGGTATATTTCAATAAGCCGAGCAAAATTTCCTTATATTTATCCTTGAAAAAACCCACAGAGGCTTAGCATTCAACAATTTCAGGCAAGAATTTTATCCCTGGATAATTATGAAATTGAAAACAGATTTTCACCTGTTTTAAAGCTTAAAAAATTACAGTTTCTTCACGTTAGAAAAATAAAAGATGAAGGATAGCGAACACCATAGAATTTGGTATTTGACCTGGCTGAGTTTGTTTACACTTTGAGATTAGCCAATCCCATTGCAGGATTTGGATCAATTGATCAAAAATAAATACTGCGACCTGATTGGCTATTTGCAAGGCGTAAACAATTGTGGTGAATGAAATGCAAAAAAATTCTCCTATCCAAAACCAGATGCCATACAGATGCTTTGAGACAAGACTTGCAGTAATTTTTATTTCTTGCGCCTTGTTTATACAAAAAACTAGTTTCATCAATGTCCAGTTGTTAAAACATGAATTGTGAACCAAATCTCAAGTGGGAACGAACGATTCGTTCCCACTTGAGCGATCAGAAAGCTTAATTTTCAAACAATCTCTTCCCAATTTATGATTGAAAAACCTCAGGTAAAAAAAAATGTTCTTAAAATTTTAGCCCATTGTTTGACAAAAATACAGAATTGTTTTAAATTTCGCTTAACTCCAATTCTTAGTTAACTCAAATTTTTGTTATCCCTTCAAAACTTTCAGCGTTGAATTAACTCCAGTTACCTCGAAATACCGTTCGCTCCCAAAAAATTGCATTGCCCTTGAATTAGCTCTCACGGGGAATGAAAATTTCCTTCAAACAGCGAGTTTTCGGTATCTGAATTCGTCAACTGTAAGCTCTCAAAGGATATGTAAAACGGTTCGGGTTGGCCGGGAATTCCAGTTAAGTGACTTCGGAAATGTTCAACTGTATAGGTTTCAAGCATGTATTATTATCCAACCAAAGTAAAGACAAGGAAATAAAAATACACAGATTTTCTGATCGTGTCGCACGAAGATTTAACTGAGATTTCTCAAATAACACGATGACCAAAGAAATCTCGTCATACAATTTTCACAAAAAGACGTTGGGATATATTTACAGGGAGTGCCACTGTTAAAAATTACTGTGGCCTATTTTTCCACTACGAAATGTGGCATATCTAACACAACAATTTACTACAAATACTATTTACAGTTATATGAATTCTAATGTACATTATTTGTAATGGCAAAATATAACGTCATAAATTAAGGATGACTTCTAGATGGTACGAATCGCTTGACACTATAACAAATTCCAACAAAAATTTTTTCGTGGTTGCAAATGTGAAAAAACATTGTTGACATGTTAAAATTTGTAGGCATTTTCAAAACTCTTTAAAATTTTCTTGATGAAGAAACATCAAACATTGGTTTCACTCAGGTGGAATTTTGCAAAACAAAATATTTCAGTTTTAAATGACAATACGATCTACAATTTAAAAGAATATACTTTATAAATGCTGTCAATCGAATCAAAATAAACAGAGAAAGCAATTCTGATAAGTTGGCTGCGTCGAAGGTGTAAAATCTATTTTTTACAGTGACAAACCGTTTTGTCATTTTCAATACTGTTTTGTTTTACGCGACTCTCTTGTTGTTTCGACTATGATTCAAAGAAGCGATTCGTATCATCCCAATGTGATAACTTATCCTGTGAAACCCCACAAAACACGTTCGTAATTAAAGCTATATACAATTAATATAGACCACTCTCTGATCAAACGAGTTTTTAATAAGAATCTATAAAATGCAGGACGCAGTCGTCGAATTTTAAAGTGGACACGAGAAAACAAAATCAATCTACCCCAAAAACGTTTGTCTTGAAGCAACTTATTGGAAAGCCAAATGAGTAGACTCTAACTTGTAGAATCAAATTTAATGGTATCAATTAAATCCAAGATGAATCAATGATAAATCTATCGTTTGAAGCTAAGGGTCAAGTTAGAATCAAACTCGACTCTCAAGTTTATGATGCTTTGTTAGAAGATCAAAATTGTAACAAAATTGATCAAATCTAAGTAAAGTTTCACGTTTGAATCCAATACGAATTTTGGTCGCGTTTGTGACTCGATATCAATTGAATTTGACTTAACACGATGTTCAAAGTAAGTGCGACGTTCGAAATAAGCCTAAAATTTCAAATATCGCGTCAAAACGACGTGTATGGAATCAAGGTTGAATGATGAAGTGACTAAAAATTCGACGTGCAGCGTGGACAGAAAAGATTTAAAATCGAAATAGTCAGGTTAGCTCTACATATGTACAATAATGCGATAAGTTGCAATGGGCCAAGGCTATTTTACTATAAAAGTCACAATTGTCGATGCATGTATTTGGAGCATATAAACAAACGCAAAATGGAAAGGAAACACAACAGTGAGAAAGAAGAATAAGCGAGAAGTGGGAATGCTTGTGTGAAAGCAAGTACATTTACTGACATATAATTTTGTAGCAATGATAAAGCAGCCAATTATTTTTTAAACAAACTGAATGTCACTGATGTCAGTTTGGGAAAACTAAAATCATGAAAGAAAGGAAAACATGACTAGATTTTCCTCTTTCGATAAGACCTTATAGTTAGCCTCTTCCCATGCAAAATTTGGAAGCACGTTTATCGGTAAATCATAACAAATTATGAGTTAAAAATAATAAATCACTGTACAGAGATTGTGGAATACCGGTGAGAGCATCGTCCTCTTATTATTAATCAATAACATAATTAAAAATAAATACACAAAAAGATAAATAGACTAACCCAAATTTTACACCCTGGAATACTTTATATTTGCAAGCTATAATACTGGATGTTGTCATAAAATTACAAAAACAAATCTGTTTATAGATATACCCATTAAATGTATATCTACAGAAAAATGAACATCAAAACAAAATATATACAATTATTAAATATTTTTGTTGGTATGTTCATTTGTCCATAGATTTCTTTTCAGTTTTAATGAAAAAGCTCAGTCCTGGTAAACTTTCCTTCTCTGAACCGCAACGGATTATTTTGCAATTTTCAACTTAAAAATATATCCCACTCTACATAAGTAAAATGATAATACAAAACGTAAAGTAAGCAAATCAGCTTGCAAATATAAAGGCATTAATTTTCATTCTAGATTATCTAAGGAGCGAAATTCTTAGTCAAATATCAGAATACGAGTTATGGAACGATAAAGTGAACGAAAAATGAACGCAAATGATTCCACATGGAACAAAGAAACATTATCTCCAATCGCGAAGAAATAACAAAAAATTTATAACAAAATAATTGCAGTACTATAGGGTTAAAGCGGTTACGTTTACAAGAGGAGATCAAGTAAAACAGCGTTGTGTTTGTAAATGAAATTGGAGTGAAACATATTTCTTGTTTGAGCTAAAGTGTAAATATATTTAACACCTATACATGTAATCAAAGTGGTACTCACTAAAAAATATTATTAGTATAGGACACACAGGGCCGGGTATAACAATCCAGTGTTACTAGAAATCAAAATCTAGTACCGGGGATCTTTTTAGAAAATAATTCAACAGGCTCAGTCGTAATGAATAGAAATGCGTCAATACGAATTAGTGACTATTAAACAAATATTGACATACTGGTTAACAAAACACTCAAGAACGAAATGGGCATTTCATTCCTGGTTCCTTCAAAAGCCTTGCTGAGTTTTTTAATTGCGCTACCTTGCTGAAATTTTAATTTCAGAATTGCTGAGATTTTTAATTTTAGAAAATATAGAGAAAAAATGAAATACATTCTGAAAATAAAGTGGTACTAGACTAGTACCGTTGATACCCTTGCCAGCCGCCACTGGTATAGGACTGTCAAAAAGTAAACTTTTAGCAGCACACAACCTTCTGGAGATGACCTACTCTACTTCTGGCTTAAGACCTACTAAATGTTAAATATCAGATAATGAAAAGGGCATTAGTTTTCCAAGTATTTCATCCCGTTTTCGCAAAATAAATACTGAAGGCACAAATATGATTTGAGAACAAAAAATAAAAATAAAAAAATGACTCTCCAACGACCTGAAGAGGATATTTTCAAGAGCCATAAGCATCTCGACCAAGGGCAGAAAAATTAACAAGTTAAATGAAACTGAAAAATAATTTAGGTTTTACCAATTGAACCTAAAATTCATAGAAAATCGTATTTACATGCTATTTACACTCACAAGATGATATGCCTCATTACGTTGCACTTTCCGACGAAGATAAATTGTAGTCTAATGTGTACTTCTTGTACTTTGATTCGTAAGCAGATATTCTGCAACACAGTCCTGTAAAGTCTGGCCTCTCGTTGGGATCTTCTCGCCAACACAACCTCATAATTGTATACCTGCATGCAAAAGTTTACAAATAAAAAAATTGTTAACATGGATGCTTTGCAGCACTAACATTGAAATTCGTATGATATGAAAGTCGTATTTGGTCTAAATGATTCAATTCAATTCAAAAGGCACTGAAGCTGAGAAGGTAATTCGCATGCAATGACTGGCCAAAAAAGAAAGTAAAATCTAACAGCAGTCACAAGTTTGTCTAACACTTACTACAATCGTCGAAGTTATTGCCCTTGGTCTTAAATACAACTCACAGCATTCCAGTGAAAAAATTGGCTGTGTTTTTGACGAGCTTCGTTCTCAGAAAAGAAGAAGCCTAAATTGCAGATTGAAATCAAGCACACACCTACAAGAAGGTAACCAAGTCATGAGCCATTGTAAAAATCCCACCAAAAGTTGTCTAGTGGTCTGCAAAACACGGAACTTGTGTATTTTTTTTGTCATTCGAGCCTCTATAATATAAATATACCAAATGCGCCAAAAAACGCGGAACATCTTTGACGAGCTACCAAAAATCGTGTACTGCACGGATTACAGTGATTAAAGTTGATGTTTACGTCAGAAAGGCTAAACTAGTTAAAAACAATTTTCGGCGATTTTTTTTCAACGCTTGTTCTTCCGTTATAAGTGATTTTCAAAACGTTGTTGATCTCATTGAAGCTCGACAGTACACGATTTTTGGTAGGTCGTAAAAGATGTTCCGCGTTTTTTGGCGCATTTTGGCGTTTTTTGCAAATCCGGTATATATATATATTTGTTTGACTTTTCGCTGAAAAAAATATTGCTGATGACTATTTATAGTCTATGTATAGATATGGTTATTCATATTCAGTTATTAATACAATATCATGAGCCCAATCTAAAAAACAAAGACTTACATTTCTACTGGACAGTTCTTGGGTTGTTGTAATCGATTTCCTTTGAATAAATGTTGTTCCATTTCAGAGCTGTCAAGTCCAGAATACGGTTGTTTCCCAAGTGCCATCAATTCCCATAAAACAACACCAAATGACCACTATAACAAAAACAACATGTATATAATTACAATAAATAAAATTACAATGATTTCCTATGCACCTTAAACAAAGCATCAAACAAAAACATTTGGAACAAAATTTGAACAAAAACCACACATCCATAATAAACGCAACTTACTGCATCACTTTTTTCAGAAAAAACACCATTCAAGCTCTCAATGGCCATCCATTTGATAGGTAACTTCATCTTCTTTCCCATGACATAACTGTCATCATGACCAACCTCCTTGGCAAGTCCAAAGTCAGATATTTTAATCTCCATTTCTTCACTAACCCTGTGATCAGAAATGAATATATTTAAATATCAATCCTAAACTTGTTAGCAGTTACATGGTCTTTCGTATAATGCTTATGTACATCTAGTTACACCACATACATCTAGTTACACCACATACATCTAGTTACACCACATACATCTAGTTACACCACATACATATGTAAATGTGGTGTAACTAGATGTAGAAAATTACACCACAGAAAAAAACTTCTAACTACACATCTGTAAAAAATAAAGAAGAAAAGTTGGCAAGATGGATTAATTTTAAATTTAACAAAACTAAATGTTAAATTGTGCAAAAAATGGCAAGCTCAGCAATGCTGTAAAAGAAAAAAACAACTCAATGACTAAAACAAAAACATACTTGCAGTTTCTCGTAGCTAAGTCTCGGTGAACATATCTCATACTGGCAAGGTATTCCATGCCTTTGCCTATCTGCAGGCCAAAGTTAACAAGCTGCCTGGTACTCAAAGACTAAAAAGAAAATTCCATTGGTTAGTTTAAGTAACATGGCATCATAACTTGCGAAAATTAAAGAATGAAATGAGAATCAAAGTAAATGATTTACTTTTTATGTTCCATTTACTTTAAAAAAATGTTTTTATCCAAATAAATGGAAACAAAGCATACCTGTGGTCTTCTTGGCGTAGCTCTGGCATTTCTAAGGACCTGATTGAGATCGCCATGCCTCATGTAAGGCATGATCATGATAGGTGGAGCATTCGATTGAATCACTACTCCCAAAAGTGAAAGAATGTTTTTGTGGCTGAATCTTGACATTATAACACCTTCTGATACAAATGCAGATACATTTTCAAATTCCATTGAATCTAAAATAAATTTATATATATATACATATATATATTTATATATATATATGTTTGGTAGACTATGGTACTAAAAGTTTGTAAAGAATTAAGGCAAAAATAAGACTTTATGTTTAGCACACTTAGGCCTTAAACTTTTGTTCTCTTCAGAGTGTGACTAGATTCTTCATTTAGAATTCAGTATCAAAAAGATCATGAACAAATCAATAAAAAAAAGTCCTTGAAAATCAACACCTTGAAAAATGCTGTTTAATCGCAATAGATACTACCAACACAAAAGTACATATTGTATATATATTTTCAATGGTTTGATTTTTGAATCTCTTGAAAACAAAATGAGCTTGTTTTTAAGAATTATTTTAGTATTAAAATATAAAAATAACAGATGAGAAAGACATTGCTGCAGACAGACAGCTGTATATATACCAGGTGAGTAATAAAAGCCTTCAACATCCATTGAATGATTTACCATGGTTATAAAAAAACTGATATCAAATTGTAAAGGTTTTTTTAAGATATAGGTTAATTTGCATATGAAAAGCTATTTGATAGGGGAGAACGAAAGAACTTTTCTTGTTAATCAGTTCAAGAAACTGCTTATTAGTGATCAACTTGAACTAAAAAACTTCCTTGTCTGAACTAGCCATTTATCTGCACATGAATCTTTAAAATACTAAAATTGAATGATTTTCCTTTAATTATTTCAGTTGATGTTTAACATCTTTTAACTCACTGGGTATATATTATATATAATCTAATACATTATGTATAATTATCTGGATATACACCAACTTTCATAATTATAAAATTAAAAAAATGTCAAGATGTAATTACCTTTCATGACCTTTGCTGCAATTGGCATAATTTTTCCATTTTGTAATTTTGCTCTACCCTTGTGAACATATCCAAATGCTCCTTCAAAAAATTAATACAAATATATATGTCTATGTAATTTTTCTGTATGCACATCATAACATGTTGTCAGCATGCACACACTAAAGTAGACATTCAGTGGCTGCATGGAAAATCTATTCATTGAAAAAAGTATATACAACTCAAAATATAGTATTTTTGTTTCTTGAAAAAAATTCCATGTTGTGTGCAATGAACTATAATACATGTGTATATATACAGTTGAGCCAATGTGATCATTAAAAAACAAATTTAAGTAGTCTCACTGTCTAAGACTTTGCAGGTTCAGGTAACATTAAAATATAGCACGAGATATCTTAAACTTTAAGACTTCAAAAACATTTAATTACATACCCTTTGAGAATGCTCTTGGATCTATAACAACTTGATCATTCTCAAGAATATAACCATTGAATTGTTGTCTCCAATGATCATTTAACACATTGTACAGGTCATCAGAGGTTTGTTGGTTGCTATGACAATGTTGACTATCTTCATTGTCGCTTGACAAATTAACTTCAACATATCCATTCAATGACTGCTTTAATTTCTTACATTTCTTTGATTGGGGTTTTAGATGACCATTTGGTTCTATCACAAATAAAATATATAAGTTAAATAATCTCTTTTTAAATAAGCATTTCCAATAGCACGAGACAAGATGGTCTTAAAATATATATATTTTATATATTAGATTATATATTAGATTATATATATATATTTATATATATGTGCTTTCAGAAAAGGTCACTATTGCAGTCTGCTCGTTCAATCCATGGTTGCTTGCGACAAAGTAGACAATAAAAAGATGTTGCACATGATGATTTCATTGCATATAAGTTGACTGAAAGCTCTGAAATATCACAATGACATCTAAAAAAATATGGCTTGAATACAGGTTGAAGGCCAAGTCAATGTCAAGAAAATAAGCAAATTACCATATGAGACTTCTGGAATCTGGACAATGTGATGATCCTTCTTGCTTCTCACAAGCATTGGTCTTGACTCCTCATCACCCTCTTCTTCAGTGTCTTCTTTAGTCTCCTCATGTTCTTCTGGAATATTTTCCAGCACCCTCATCACTGATCCAGGAGATGATGGTGTAGCAGGTGATGATGTATAAGCAGGAGGGGCATTTCCTTCAACTGGTAGTCGCAATAATCTTCTATGTCTTCCTAATTTGCTCCATTTTTTTACTAATTTTGCAGGCTTTTTCTTTGGATTGAAGATTGGCCTAAGAGGAGCATCATCCTCTCCTTCATAAACATGATTCAGCAGATCGTGCTCTACTCTTGCAGCACCCATTTCCCTAAAACAACAAGAATAATTTTCTTCTCAAATTCTCCTAACAAAAATCCTGTCAGATTCAAATGAATGGGGCCTCCTCATGATTTGTCATGAATTTGTGCATCAACCTTGCCAAGCATTTTACTTTGTCACAAGTTTCTATTTTGATCAAATAATTGGTCACGAGTAACAATCATCATTATTTCTAAGAGTAATTTTAACCTGCACTTAATATACAGCATGCATAATATCTATTTGCCAATAAGAAACTGGTCTCTAATTAGCAACTGGGCCATATTGAGCACAAGCCCATTTAAAGATTAGCTGCTTTCAGTGCAAATCAATTATATATTCAAAGAGTATATCTATATCTAATCTGCTGTAAATCTTTACAAAATACTGACCTTTTAGCAGCAAGTTCATATTCTGCATCAAATTTCATATGTAGTCTCCTTGTCTTTTTGTAATATCGATAATACAAGCCAGCAACAACAGCAAATAAGATCAAAAGTGTCACTGTTATTGAGATAGAAATAATTGCTTTTCTCGTCAGTGTATTAGAAACATTCTGTTCAACAGTGTCTTGTGGTAAGGATCCTGCAAAGAGAAAACAAAGAACATTATGAATAAATTTTACTTTCAGTTTTTATTTGAAGAAAGCAAAGCAAAAAAACACATTGATATGTAAACCATCTTCTCTTGGAGACGTTTTCGGGTGATAATTATATATGGTATGAAGTAGTTATGCAAGATAAAATTATAGTTATGATGGCGCAAAACTGTAGTTTATGATGTAGTGACATTTTGCTGCTTTGTGCATATTTTGACCATCTATTTAATTTTTGTATAAAAATAAAACCTGATATATAACTCTAAATTTTTTAAAAACAAGCAAAAATGATGGTCAACAATGTAAAACACAGTCTGTGTCTTGAGAAAAATGAATCACAGAAATACAGTCAAATCCCCAAGTACTTTTTAATAATCTTATGTGTATGTGTGATCGCACACATTAAAAGAAACAGATTCAGAACACAACCACTGTTACATTCATATTATTTATATACACATTTTTTTTAAAAAGAAACCAAGCAAGGACCTAACTAGAGAAGGTTTCTTAATTTTTTGGGGGTTTTGCTAGTAGAAGTTTCTTAATGGTTTCTTAATTAAAAAAGAGAAAATATTTTTCGGGGTGGTGTATGACTGCATGTAGACTTGCTACGATTTTTGATTCAATAGAATGGTTTCTTTTGGGCACAAAATTTGTTTACTACGTAAATATGGTGGTAAGCTATAAAACTGGTGTGATGATACATGAAAGAAATAACTTTAAAAATTTGCAAAGTTTCTTAGAGTTGTAACACTGTACTAGTAAAATTTCTTAATCGTGCAGAGCCTTTACTAGTAAGTTTCTTATAAACAGGTTTCTTATAAAAAAAAATATGTGTATATCCAAATAGTACCTTTTCTGAGACATTTACGTCTCACTTTTATATTTAATGATATATCTTCAACATTTGAAGAGCCAGATGAAAAGTTTAAGCTGATACCAATGTCAATCATTCCACCCTTCTTTCCAGTACATGGAAATTTAACTGAGAAAACTGGAAAGTAAAAATAATAAAATAATTATAAGCCAGAGTACTTAAATCAGAGCTCAAAAATTCAAAAAGAATCCACAATATTTTTAAAAACACTTTGGAATTTTGAGGTTGACTTGAGTCAAACATCTATCCTAATATCAACATGTAATTTTAAATGGAGGTCCCTTGAAAATCAGCCTTTTGTCTGAAGGGCTACTACCTCCCTCTTTTTAAAAATAAAATGAATTGAATAAAGTCACACAAAAATAGAAAAAAAAGAAGCAAATCCTAACCGTTTTCATATCTTGGGGTGTTTCCTTTCAATGGTACATTAGCTGAGATTGTCCCTACAGTGGTATCGCTTGACCATACTTTCATGGAATATGTCAGCTTCTGTATATGCAGAAATAAAATAATTAAAAATAATTTCAATTTTTTCATAAATTATGTGTGTATATATACACACCATGGCGCGTTATTTTTGGTGCCCTGGTGGAAAAAGAACCAGCATTTGGGGTTGTCTATGAGAGTTTGACAGTAGCTTTCCAAAATACAATTCCAGCAAGGGCTGGCGTTGAAGGGCCAGCAAAATAAGGGGCAACAAGGTATACAATTCTTGACTCTTGACTGAGAAAAGATTCTTGACTGAAGAAAATTATTGATAGTTAACACTGTCCAAAATGTTCTGATCAAGTTACTTCAATCAAAATACATATAATATGTCTGCACAATAAAAAAGCTGTACAAATACAAAACAACTAAATTTTTATCAAATAAATATTTTATTTATGTAATGTTTAGCATCATTTGGAGACATTTGACATTAGATTTTAGGAATTTCTTGTTTGGACAGTAGATTTTAGGAATTTCTGGCCATTTTATGTTTTTCCTGTTGCACAATATAATGGGAGCAGAATCGACAACCATTTTCATGTAGTTTTCATTGTAAGAGGGGGTTTGAGGTTTTGCTGCTAAATTGGGCAACATGTTGCCCTTTTCAAACTGGTACTGTCGATCCATAAATAAATCACTCTTTTGTGCTCCTGGAAACTGATTTGATAATTAATTTATTGAAACAAACAAAATAGAAGCTGATTGGGTTATTATTGATTGACAGGTGGCTGAAGCCATTTTTATCTGTTCTAAATGTCTATAAAGTTTTTTTAATTTTGATGTAAATTTGGCTTATTTTTTAGCTTGATGAAAATCCCAGTTTTCTTTCAGTAGCCTTACAGGTCACAGTTTTCTTTCTGTAACCCTAAATATAAGCAATCAGAATTTGCTTTTCCTGTTCTTTTCAGAATATCTAAATAGGACTTCCAGAATGTCTAAATATAACTATGGCAACTAAAACAATGATAATTTATTTGTCTCCTGGACAAAACAATCTGTTTCCTGGAAACCACAATAAAATTTGCAATAAAAATGATTCAAGCTACTATCATTAATATTTCATGAAATTTATGAATGGAAACTTGAGTTTTCTTTCATTAAATATGAGTGATTTGAGGATACTATGAATCAATGAAATGAATGAAATTTCTCACTACAGTGAGGATGTTCTTTATTATGGGTGAAGTCAACAAAAAAGCAAAACCTCACTTTTCATCATAAATATGAAGCTGGATCTATTTTTGATGAAGTAATAAAAAGTACATTTCCTCGTTAAGAAATGGTCTTTCCTTTCACAGAAGCCCATCTTTGTTTTTGTTTAAACCTGTCATTTAGCAAATCACTGAGCTAAAATAAAATGGAACTGGACTGATAGATTGCGGATAAAGATTTTTAGTCTGGGATGGCCCTTGAAATATTATAAGGCCCTTGAAATCTTATAAGGCCCTCTTCTGTTAAAGCAGTATCGGATTGTCAGAATACACACTTCATTTTAAAAAGAAACTTTTTATAAGAAACTCACTGGTGAAACCAACAAAAATTTAAGAAACTTTTACTAGTGAATGAAAAATTGCTAAGAAACTTTTGAAATTTTTAGCAAAATTATATAATGCTTAATGATTTTAATGTAGTGAACATAATGTTAGATAATTGATTCAGTGATGACTTTTTACCCTGCACAATATATACCCAGTTTGTAATGTTTTCATTGAAAAAAAAAATGCATAATAAAAAGACAGAATTTTTTATATACAATTAAGAAACTGTAAAGAGACATTTATCAGTGAAAATTGGTCAAAAATTAAGAAACTTTCAATAGTAGAGCCTTCACTAGGTTTCTTATAAAAAAGAGGGGCTTATGTTGTGAGGCTAAAATTTGCCCAGAGAAAAAAATAACTTTTTGCAATGCTTACCAAATTGCAAAAGCCCAAAATGGAGTTATTTGATTTGTCAACTAAACAACAGAAGTCAAGTTAAATTTTTCATTTTGCTCACACATTAATCTTTACAATTTTGCTGACATGACATTTTATTCACATTTGCCTAATGCGCAATCATATGAAATAAACTACAACGGTGACATTACAAACACGAACAAAACCTTCAATGTAAAACAAAACCTTGACTGTAACTCAACTAACCTAATATATATACATGATACAATGTAGCAAATGCATGTCATAATCACACTAACAACTGCCAATACATAGGACAAACAGGAAGACATTTTAAAGACAGACTCAACGAACACTGCAGAGACATAATCAACAAAAAACATGACAAATCCGGGTTTGCAGAGCACTTCTGTAAACCTGGACACACAGTACAAGACTTACTATTTTACAGATTCAGGATAAAAGGGAAAGTGTTAGAAGAGCCAAAGAGCAATATTTCATTGGTTTAGCTCACTCTCACACCCAAAACCAAGTAACCTGCTTTTATGCTGTTATTTTATTGTTATTGTTATAACCCATATTACATTCTTATTACTACACCACTATTACCATTATAATAATTATTTTTATCATTCTACCTAACCATTATCATATTACTATCATCATCCACATCATCACTATTCATATATCCTATCACCTTCACGTGATCACCACCATATTTCATCACACTCACACAGGACCACTTTGCAGGCTTGCCACTATTTACATCCACCTGTCATATCTCTTTCCCTAACATTCAAATTTTCCTATATTTTGCTATTTTGTAAATCCGTTTATTTAGCTCTGAAGAAGCCCTGAAAACCAGGGCGAAATATTAGCAACAAAAATATCATTGAATTTAATGGTTTTTTTTGCGTTGCTTCTGTTTTTTTTAATTAATGCATTTCCTTGTTGCAAAAAATACCACGTGAGTGACCAAGAGTCACATTTCTAACCTTCGCATTTTCTCCGCAGCAGGGTCAAAGTGCTGACATGAAACAATGAAAAAAATTCCTGTAATGACGTTTTAAATCCTCATGTGACTGCTCACATGAGTCATGAACCTTCTTGTTTTTCGTTTTCACAGCAAACTTTGAATTCTTCCTTTTCGGTAAACCAAGGGGAAAGAAACCAAAAGACGGAAAATTCAGGCACCCCATCAACTCAATATCCTTCAGTTTCCAAAATAGGAAACCAATCGGGACCACGCAAAACCAAAACAACTCAGGAAATTCCCAAGTCTACTTCATTTGTTTACAGTGATCAAATTCAACCGAAACAGCGTCTCACAAAATATTTCGGTATTTCAAATATTTTTTGTTTCAATTAACTGCAAACAACCCCAGTAAAAATCATAATCAATTCATCTCGTAGTTAGAAGGCTTTAACTTAAAATACCATTTTGATACTAAACTGGAGAACCTTATTCCCGGTTTGCACAATAGCGCAAATAACAACGACGTTGTCGCATAGGCAACAACGTTCATTCAAAGCAGATTCTTAGTTTTTCAGGTTATGTTATTGTCATTGCTCTGAGATTTTGAGAAATGCAAAAGACAAAAAAAAGTGTTATCCTGATGATGTATTTATTACTGAGTAAGTAACATCGAATAGGCAAAATATTTGAAAAAACGAAAGGATATGACCTGCGACGATGTTTTGGTGATAAATAATTCATCAAGTCGGCGATTTTCATTCCGGCCAGCTATGAATGAATTCTAAAGTTTGTGAGTAAGATGTCGGCTGTTCTTGGCTGAATGTGAAGATCGCCAACTCATGAAGGCGATGGCCTCTGGCTCTGAAACAATTTTGTAAAAGTGCAGCCAAGTAGAAAATAAACGGTTTCGACATATCAATCTTGATTGTTTTGCTTGGAATGTTCTGACGTACAAACAAGACAACGACCACAAAATTTATGCAAAAGTGACCCGTTCTGGCCTTCCTTGATCTTGATGGATACGCCTTGACTACTTAAAACATGTCAAAACTGTACTTAATACAATTTTCTTGAAACAAAAATTTTTGGATTCCATTGAAAACTAATACGGAAAAAATTTACCGAATTTTACACAACAAACCAGACAGACAACCGTAACTTTCGATCCCTAATCAAAATCAACCTCGGTTTCCTCCTAAAAAAAATAACTCAACAGAATAATGATGTTGAAATATCCAGTTGATGAGGAGGGAAATGAATAAAATCGACCACTCTAAATCTCAAGCGAGCGGTAGCCCAAAGAAGAACAGAACATCTTGACTAGATGGGTCAATAAATACGAGAAAAAACAATAACACAGACAAAATGGCCGACACTCACCAGCGGATGCGATAGCCAAGTGAACTTCACTTCTTGCACATCAACAGACAGTGGGTTTAACAGACTGTGAAATGAATCAGTGTGTTGAAAAATGTATGGAACTTTTCCATCTTGAATCAAGTAGACATCGGAGCCAAAGTCGAGATCTGTGTAAGAGATGACGAAATGATCTAAAATCACGTGCTGGTTGGTGGAAAACAAAACTGAATCAAAAGTTCGCGATCTAAAAAATTCATCAATTTAATCTACGCACACTAAAACGATCTAAAAAAATGGTGTAAATACTTACTAAGACTTGATTTCATCTGCTCTTTTGACATAAAAAGGGATAGCTGGCTATTTACGCCCATTCCTGCGAACAAAGTCCAACATAACCAAACCTTGATACGCTTGGCAAGTGCCTGGCAAGAGCAACCTAACATCATCACAAGCTCTCGCTTTTCACACGAAATAACTCTCTAAACACAAGATCCAACAGTATTTCAGACGAAAGTAGATATCAACACAGTTTCTTGTTATATTAATGAATCCATCTCCATTTTAATGATGCTCAAACTCAATAATTTTGATAATTTCCAGGTCTTTTATGAAATCGAAATAGCACTCCTCGTCGCTACTACGCAAAGTTCATTATGAAAACAGACGAATAAATTTAGTTGGCGGGTCGTGCTTGCTACGTCATTGACATATCTTTTTGTTTCAAGACAGATTGCTAAATTAGCATAAATTATCTACTACAGATTACAACCCTTGTATAAATCATTTAAATTGCATAATTAAAAATAAGTGAATGAACGCTCCTTCGCTGTGTTATAATTTATGCACGTCTCAGCTAAAACTATGAAACAAGAAATGTGAAGCCAATGAGTTTCCAAAGTTACTTTCAATTACAAAAATTTTGAAATGTTCATTTCTCCTTTGTTTTAATTGATAAACTCGGAAAAAATGGCATGCCACTGAGAAAAAAAACCAAGTAGAAATGTGTTGTTTTCGTGCTTCCAAATCCATCTCTTTATCATCTAAAATGTTTTTAAGTGGCAAATCTTTTCAAGACGGTTGACATATGTTTCTGTGGTCCCAAAAGCAAAGGTAAAACATTTCAATTTTAAAATGAGATTCTTGTCTCTGTGTCGTAGAATTCATTCTTTCAGAATTTTTCTCCTCGGAAATGAGATCGACATTTCAAAGGTCCCTGTGTCAGTACCACGCTGGCGCAGCCATGGTGGGGGTGGGGACACGACACCCCCAAGCTTCAGAAACTGTTAACTCGTCAGATCTGATATTTTTATTGACACTCTTATGATATTTTCTAACATAACCCCTTTTTTACTTAGTATTTTTAAAATGGATTAAAACATTCTTGATTTCTCTCCAAAAAACAGTTATTTTAAAATATGTTTCATTTGCATCAATCGATAATTACATTTTATTTTTATCTGATAACAAGTTGTTTGGGCATTGAAGCATTTCCCAAGTTGGACAGTACCACTTGACTTGAGTAGGGGGCGTGTCCTTTATTTTTGGGTCTGGGATTTCCGATTCAATAATATACTATCTTGTGGTACGACTTACTGCTACAGTACGTCTCATTGTCCGCACCTTTTTGTGGTATAATTATGCTGTTTCTGTAATGCTATGCTATGAAAGAGAACAGAATAAAAAAAAACAAAACCAGACATACCAAAATGGGATGTTGCAACAGGGTAAGGAATAAATAAGGGCCGCACGGTCACTGATCGGAGGAAGGTCGAAGAGAATAAAGGAAAATTGTGTGCCACACCCAAACCGCGCCTATTTTCCCATTGTTTGACGAGGAAGGTTTCTGAAGATCAAACTTTATGCTCGGAGGAAGGTTGACCACTTTTCTGGACTCTGTATTGCAAGTGCAAGTCTTGAATTGAAGTTCACGGAGTTCAGAAAAGTTTAAATACGTGACACACGAATTTTCTATTTAATATAGAGTTAGTAAGTTTTTAATCCATTTTCTTTCTACAACCTTGATGATAGATTTCAACATGTACAAAGTGAGATAAAAATGAAAAGATGGGTGCTTTCTTCTTGTTTGCAAAGTCTCAGACTGTATAAAAAGTGAGTCCGGGTGCGGTTGATGTAGGTATAATTTCCTGTCTGTATCACTATCTGACGCACTAATGTGATCAGGGGAAAGAGGCCTCGGGGCATAGTCAATAGAAAATTGGCTTTTTAAAGAAAACAAATTACGATAAAATGATCGGATGCATAAAATCTCTCCACGGCCCTAAATATAATATTGATAAGAGAGAGAAATAAGTATATTAAACAACTGATACTGATTGTCCGCCTGGCTGTTTACATTTATCCAATCAGACGTCTAAGTAAGCTTCGCCCAATTTAATGAGCTAAAGTAAGCTGAAGTTCATTAAAGAATGCTTCATTGACGATCAGCTATATAACATTGTAAAGCAATGTTTGAGCTCAGTTTGAGCCTATTCGGACAATATTTTGCGTTATTATTCTAATGGCAGGTGCTGCACTTGTGGATGAGTCACATTTCCAGGTGCCCTGAGCATCCTTCAAATCAATAGCCCAAATGCAAAATCTAGAAAATACTATATTCAGTTCAATGCACGTTTTATTTCATTGTTTTTTGGCTGCACACTTGTTTGTTTTGTTCATTCTTTAATCATACGATATAAATACCAAATTTGAGGCTTTGGCAAGAAACAGAAAATACAACATTCCATATGCTGAACCTCGTTAAAACAATCCAGACGAAAAACGACGTTAAAAAATAGAACAAAACAATGAAATCTTTTGTTATTCGATGCGATCTGAGGCGGAAAAATCCTCGAAAACACCCTGAAAACCAAGAATACCATCTCAAAAGTTAGATAAAATAAACAAATAATTGACTTTGCTTTAGCATTTATTGACCGCATTTGCTTTAGCATTTATTGACTTCAAACCAAGCGAAATTAACGGAAAGTTGCTCAATGTCAAGGACGAACATGAAAAAATAAAATTCCACGCCTTGTTTGTCCAGTTGGGTGGCAAAAACAAAACCTGTTTTGAGTCGTGTTCATATTGAAAATAATTCGGCAAAATATCAGCTGCCTACGAACAAACATTATTCTGTTGTTTTACCATCGTCCATTGAAATATAAGAAAAATACCCAGGCCTAAATTGTTGCTCTATACTAACGTGGTATTGATTTTGGATAAATTTTGAGTGAATAACAACACCTAACGTATCTTTCAAAAAATGCATTAAAAATTTTAAAATTCGGCATTTTATTTTTTATTCTTGCCACACTAGAAAGCCTTTCTCGATTTTAATGAATGAAAAGGGTGAAACCTGGCCATCTATAATCTGCCAATGGCCAGTGGTCGTGCGACCGCCGTGTATGTCAGTTTGTACAGCGAAATATTCTGGTTATCCAATTACGCAGTACAATTTGCAGTAAAATGCACTTTCATTTCATTTTTCATTTTAACAATACTGATGTGCTACAGTGCGTAGAGTTTTCTTTATAATGAACTAAACTAAATTAAACTAACCTAAGTTACAAGAATTAATAACGGAAAAAATTTTAAACCAAAAAATAAATTTAAGAAAAGTGAAAGCTCCGTTGTCATAAAACGCTAAAATATTTAGTGCCCCCTCAACAATGTCTTTAAAAAATATGTGTTCCCTGTATGAAACAGCAAGAATTTTTCATTAAAAATAGTTTTTTTTTACCGAGAATAGACTCGTAGCATTCCAGCAAAAATCTGACCTTTTTGACGAACCTCCTACTCAAGAAAGACGAGGCCTAAATTTCCGACTGAACTCCGTACTGACCAAACTTAACAAACTCAAGTGCAGTTGCAAAAAGCCAACAATAGTTGTATGGTGGCTCGCAAAACATAAACATTGAGCCTCGATCTTAGAGTAATAAAAATAATCCAATCACAGACGAGAACATTGTCATCTGACGACAATGGAGAGAGATATGATTGGAGCCACAAGAAATTGTGGTAGGCGCATAAAGAGGGCCAGATTTTGAGCTCAAATGCCATCAAACTAGGGGTACCGTAAATTTTAAACTTTAAGTCTGTCTAAAATAAGAATTTACGAAATTTACTTAATCAAGCTTTACGAAAGATAGCCATCTTTGGGGACAAAAGGGTCCAACATTTCAATAATGATGTCTACCGAAAAAAAACAAAACAGAAAAGTGATTCAAAAGTGCAATCTTCAGACTCTTACAGACTCTTCAAGCGTGTTTACGGAACTGCAGAAGTCTCGTGGTCACTTTTGATTCAATCGTGACTCTAAATCTTGTTTCTATCATTCAACTGCACAAAAACTATGAAGAAAACTTTGCAATTTTTCGAATACTTGCCATGCCTTAGAGAATAATAATGCGATTCCTCGTTCCAATTCCGCAAAGTTTAAACGGGCGATTTCAATAAAGATCTCCAGGAATTATCTGCATTATCGAATTTACAAATAAAATAGTCTTAGCGCCGGTTCTGAGATGTCAAGAGTTAGCTAGGTTTCTTTGTTATCCCAGTGTCCATAAAACAAATTCCTTCGCCATCATCATTGCTATATACGGTTGTGGATTATAAGCAAAGCGCTGTGAAATATTGGAAATTATTTCTCAGATGAAAACAAAGACGGCCTAGACAGCGAAAGGAATATATTCACAATAATATTTTTCCAAGAAGGTTTTATAAACACGACAGGACTTTTGCTTTGTAGTAATTTCTTCTCAGGGGATTAAAAAACCAAACATGAGTTGTTTTTACCGCAGTTTCTCGCGCCGCGGTCCCCGCAAAATAGTGCAGTCAACGTCCGTTAATTCGAACACTGACGGGGATCAGAAAGTTTCTACCATTGGATATCGTTTTTATTCTTTATAAAGGGTTACAGTAAGAGCCCGCCAATAAAAAAAACTTACTTATAGGAAACCACAGGCTGATTTTTTTTTGAAAATTGATTAAAAGAGTTAATTTAAACATAGTCAATGATGGAAATTATTTCAGATAATAGAGGAGCATTGATACATCTGCTCAACTCTATCTTACTTGGCAAAATGATCATACTGGCTGATTTTCTAAAACCTGGTTTCTCATTTGCAGGTTCTTACTGTAATACATTCAGTTGATATGTTAACTGAATTATTTTATTGTCTTCTCTTTCAAAATATTCTGTGTTGTTTTGCTTTCGAAACTTACTCGCGATGCTACGACGCATATTCTGGTACCTAGGCTACGACGCATAAAGTTAGACAACAAAGATGAGACCACGAATGATTCGACTAATATGCTAGAAAATGATATGTAACTACCAATTTGGCATCCGAATTCCCGTGATCTACAGGAACATGAATTACAGTCATTAAAAACATGAATTACAGAAATTTTCAGTCGAAGCTCAGACTGTTCTTAGTTTTCTTATGAATTGAAGATCAGATTTCCTTATATCTTTAAAAATGTTGAAAATGTGGTATCTTGAAGTAATGCATGTTTTAAACTTTTTAATAATTTGAGTCTCGACAGGAAAGCAAAAACGGAGATAAGGGACATTTAAAAGTCCATATCCCTGGTATTTTTTAAATAAAGCAAATTACCATTCAAAATTTTCTGATATGAAAGTACTCAGAAATAGTCAGAAGTAAACTTTGTTCTGATTTGAACAGATTTAAAAAATACAAATCATTTTTGGTTTCAGAGTTGTGAATGTTTAAAGTCAAACGTTTCACGATAATAGTGCAGAAAAAGACTGGAAACAAGCCAATTCGTGACGTAGGTAGTGAAAGGGAATGGAATATATGTAAGCATGTTTTGGCAAAAACAATTTAGAATTGCTCAACTTTGTAGGTGGATAATGCTTCAGATTTTCCACTGCACGACATAACAATTTTGGTTGCCAAGATTAAAATTCTTGAATTGTTTATGAATTTTGAACTAAAAGCTTTGGTAACTCACTTACAGCAGAATACTTCAACCAACTGAAATATCATATTTTTACGAGTTCTTATATTTCATATTTCATCTACGATTAATATTCTTTGAACAACGTGCTCTTTATTTTGTTCTTTTCTGACGAAACAGATGCGCCTTCGCTGCGATGCTTTACGGAGCGACTTCGAGAGAGAGAGAGAAGAAATATTATTTTTTTATATAAAATTAAGAAACTTTTACTAGTAAAAATTGGTTAAAAATGGCCCAAAATTAAGAATTTTTCACTACTGGAGCCTTAGCCAGGTTTCTTATAAAAAAAATGTGTATTACGTATCTTCATAAAGAATGAAATTATGAAATTCAACATGGCAAAGTGGTGAACTTTTAAAGCACTAAATTTTACTGCAGCCTGCTTTTTACAGCACCGACTTACCCTAAATACTGCCCCATTTTACATACTGAACTTTACGATAAAATCTCGTCAAAACAAAAATGTGACCACATAATTGCATGCAAACGTCTGTAGATAATTAAATGGGTAGCATGCTTTATTAAAAGCTCACTTGAAGTACGTTTTGTAGCGGAAATATCACATGACCTGATCAGCTTTTCGGGATTTCTTTTTGGTTTTGATTGTTATTCAATCCACCTTTCATGTTGATTTAAAGATTGGAAATCTGTAGGGATTTTGACGGTTGAAATGTTGTCAGGATAAAACTGGCAGCCTACGCACCTCCGCGTAGACCCAAAATTTGCACGCAGGCTAAAAACGGGTGGCTTTTATATTTCGAAATAGTGGATTTGGCAACATAGAAATGGAACAACAGTCTGGCCTCAACAAATAACTGCTTTTGTGCAAGATTTCTTAGAAAACAAATACAAAGTTCAACTTGAAGAGATTGGATACATGCAAGTACATAATGAACACCTCGGAACACCTTCAAAAAATAACAGTTCGGTATTACAACAGTAGCCACGTGAAATTTTGCAGCTTCTCTGACGCACAATACAAGAGAGTGAACACTGATCACATGGTTATAAACTGAACTGTGGTACCACATGAATACTGTTATGATATTGGTTAGATTCAGTTTACACCATAAAGAGTCAGAATTTTAGGTAAGAAACACTGAAATTTGCATCTTTTTCCTTTAGAAAATATAAACTGAGAATAAATATGCATGAAATTAATATGCAGAAAAATAAATATGCATGGAATTAACGTAAACACGGAACAAGGAAGACGGAAGAGTAATAAGACAAAAGTCTTGAAAATTGTCCGGAAAGACATCACTTTTCAGACAGAAAGACGTTGAAATAGAATTGCAACAAAAATACGAATGCCTTGAAAATTAAACCGAACCGACTTTACTTTAGACTGACAGACGTTCTACAGTTGGATGTTCTGAGAAAAGACCCCAAAGGTGGTTTACCTTCAGGTGGGATAAGTTGGAATTTGGCACGGGTTAAGAATGTTACGAATAAATGATAAACGAAGACTTGTGGCTAGCCCAGGACAGGTGTGTGCCGCCCCGAAAAATGAATCTTTGAGATCTCAAATGGATCAAAATTTTGAATATTTCTTGAAGTGTGAGTTTTCTGTCAAATTACGTACTAAAACTATGCAAATTTTAGATCTTGGGACCTAAATTTTCATGGAATTAGGTCCCCGGGTTCCAAAGCCTCAAAAATATTTTTGACAGCACATTTGCGGGTCGTGTACTCATTCCTTCAGCAGAAGGTCAGTGGTGTCACAAATATACCAAAAATATACCAAAGAAATCTTTACTAGTGGATGAAAAATCGCTAAGAAACTTTTGAATTTTTTAGCAAAGATTACGTAATGCTTAATCATATTAATGGGGTGGACATGATGTCAGATGATTAATTCAGTGAAGTATATAAATTTTATCCTGTACAATATATACCCAGTTTTTGTTAATGTTTCTATTGAGAAAAAGAATTCCTGGTAAAAAGTGGAATTTTTTCATATACACAATAGTAAAAACGGATTTTTTCATATGCAATTAAGAAACTTTTAAGAAACTTACAATTTTGATTAATTGGTCAAAAATGGTCAAAATTAAGAAACTTTCATTAGTGGAGCCAGCTTTCTTAAAACAAATGTGCACTTTGATAAGGCTTCAGCCATTTCCATAGCCGTCGAAAAACTATTGGCTTCCAAAAAACACCAAAAAGTCAACAATTTATGAAAGTGGGTACTTTATTATATCTTACTTCACTGTCACTGTACCATGCAAAACAAATAACCAGCCATACATAAATGTATTTTAAAAAAGTCACATTACAAATTAATGGCAAAATGTGATGTCCGAAAAAACACTATGAAACACCTTCATGTATGTAAAATCAAGTAAAGTCTGTTGAACATTGACCAAGATATAACCAGCTGAATACGTGAATTTCTTCGTCAAATCACTGCGTTTTTGGCTTGGTTAGTATATTTTGAGGCCAAACTTGATATCTGTTTAGCTGGTCATACCTCAGCCAATAACCTCAACAGGTTTAACTGATTCTTCGTGTGTAAAGTTGTTTTATGGTGCTCTTTCAGACTAGATGGTGCAAAGTTAGGAAAACAAAAATTTATGATGTCATCACTTTGGTACTCGATTGTTGAATTAAAAAACTGTTCAATTATTTTACCAACCACAGGGGGCCATATACCCTGGGTATGGACGTTTCAGTTTACAGAGCTATATGATGGTGCTAAAATTTCCCAAAAGTTTCCCTACGAAGAATGTGATTCATATAAGATCTACACGAGGGTATGCTAGGGTAACATGAGTGGCGCAAAAAGATTAAAAATGGCACGTCGTGGATGACTGGCGAATCAAATCATCCACAACATTGAACTGGATAGTTCCAATGGTTGTAACTCAAGAACATTTGTCAATCAGGCTTTTGGTGGTAATTCATCTCACCCTCGAGTCTACCTATTTTACCCCTGTATACCCTTTTAAATGTTTTCCATAATCCCACAGATCATACAGTATTTATAAATAAATTTAAACGATTATTTACGAAGGATCCAGAGAGGATAAAAATTTGATTATAGAATAAAAATGTGAAAAAATACATTTAAAAATGCTCAATCTTAGCAAATCAAAATTCGCAGCCGCCATAATGGGGTTACTATAAAAGCAACTGAAAAAATTTATTGAAGATTCAATTCAAAAACCCTATTATAATGAAGAAGATGGCAGGTATTGAGAAATAATTTTTTCTTCTAACAACTTGTTTATTTCTGTCTTTGAAAATCCTTCTTGTGATAACACCTCAACAGTATGTTGCCCAAGATTTGGCTGGGATGTTATATCGTTGCCAGCAGGAGTCCTTGACATCCTTGGGGCTGGAATTGGTTCCCAAAATTCTTTGCCCTCGCTTTGGTTACGGGTGAAAGAACTCCTCGCTTTGTTGTGAGGATGCACAGCGGCGTCATCCAAGCCCAAAACTGGTGCAAAACAAGCATCTCTATCCCTGAACGTTTCAGTCCATTCTTCTTGGGTTTTTAACAAAAAGATCTCAGTAAAACGTTCACGCATCTTAGGCCATGACGAAACGTCAAGGTTCATTGGAAATTCATCTTCTAGTCCAAGTCCTGTGAAAAAATTAGAATCATTCACTTCTTCAGGTCTCATTTCATTATTTTTATCAGCCAACCAGCGAGAACAGCGACAAATGATCAAACGAAGGAATAGATATAATGACTTATATTAAAAACAGCTGACATGGGCAAGTCAAGACCCTTCGAAAGTATAAACAGAGCACATGTATGTGCAAAGAAAATGTTCAGCATGCTCCTCAATCGCTATACACAGACTACTTTAAGAAAACATTTTATCACATTTGGCAGCAAAATCATTACTTTGTTTCTTTTCCTATTGTGAAATTTCCCTTGCTCCTCCCAGCTGAAAAACACGGAGGCCATGAGCAGTCACATGTCAGTCCAAACGTCATCCAAAGCCAAATTGCCATTCGCTAACGTTGCTTTTTGTTTACTTACTATAAGCTACATTTGTCTTTAAATAATTTTGGGAAGAGCCAATAACTTTGCACATGAGCTGATTATCCTTTTTGTAAACAAACAGCGCGTTGTCTTGAAAACCAAAAAACATACAAAAAGTGTGTTATAAAATCTTTCTTTAAATCTAGGCCCATCCAGAAGAAGTACTAAATTCATTCATAAAATACCAAAACAATTCACGAGAAAGCTCAGATGACAAAACAGCACCCTTTAATTTTCTGTGCAAGATTTTGAAGTCTAGCCTGTGAACAGGCTTTTTTGATTTTTAAAAAGGATACCTTCAATCGTATTCTTGAAACAATTGGCCAAATATTTAAAATACTAAAAATATGTTGCTAAAGTATAAATGTATTCACGTTTGCAAAGCTGCTATGGAGGAGCATAACTTTGGCAATTTTGTTTTTGCTTGAAGAGGCTTCAACTTAAAGTTTGATACCATGTTTGCCAAAATCTACTAAGTAAAAAGCCAACCTATATGGCCTTCTCAAAGCCGTAATGTATAATTTCAAGCAAATTGCAGCAGAAGAAATCCTCCATTTCTGGATTCATCAAGTGTAACCTGGTGATTACTGGGTAGATTTTAGAAAACAAAATGCCAGGGATGAAAAGCAAATTGCAATATACAATACGATAATAAAGTTTTTCAGCAACAGAGTTTAAAAAACAAAAAAAAACATTGTATCACACCCAAACTTACTGAGTTTTCTTAAAAAAAAAAAATAAGATTTCCAGTGCTCACCTGTCACAAGTTCTTGATAGAAATTTGGTTCCAAGGCCCCAACCGATATGAATTTACCATCTTTCGTTTCATATGTGTCATAAAATGGCGCACCGCTATCTAAAAGGTTTTCTCCTCTTTCGCCCATCCAAATAAACAAGTCTTTACTTCGATGGACGAAGCTAGCAAGGTATGCAGAGCCTTCGACCTGCATGAAAAATTAAGAATTCACCATAACATTTTTCGACAAAAATAACACAATAAAAAGAAACAGAGCCGCCAAGAGAAATGGCAAGCCCCTGGGAAATCTATTTAAGGGCCCCTTTTACCACATCTACTTGGATTTGTAAGATGTAAATTAATTCACTCGGGCCCCTAAAATTAGCAGTTGCTAAAAGAGGGCCCATGGGCACTTGCCATTTTTGCAACCTTCCTAGTGGGCCTGATAAAAACAACAAGGACTATTGTTTTTTCGAAGATAAATTCTAGTTACTAGTTCTTCAAATTTAAACCATGGTTATGTTTGGAACAGCACGTTCAAAGTACGTTCAGTCTTTTCTTGGAAAATACGAGGAAGTTATGCATCTAATTATCATATAATTAAATATAAAAAAGTGCATGTTTGAAGATGGCCATAGTGCACGTCAACATTCGAAAAATTTGTGACCTTAAACATTGCAATATTTGACTGTCTCAGATTTTGAAAAACTCAGTGGCTTGAGTTGACTCATTGGTATTTTGGTTTTGATTTGTGATTTGTGATCCAGGGCAACTTAATGGTCGACTCAATAAAACGCGATTAAATACCAATATACATGCAACAAAACCGTCACACTCTTGAACAAAATATCTTTAAACCTTCTTGTTATCCTGTCTCGTTGCACGAATTTTTAATTATATTGAGTTATGAAAGCAGGCACTTGATTGGTTAACGAAGAAGTTTCAAATCAAATAAACTACAAAAACAACAAAAAAATCAAATAAACTACAAAAACAACACCAAACATGCTAATTTCCAAAAACAAATTCATAGTTGCAAGAACGAACAAATATATCAATGAAACGATATAGAAATAACACGATCCTAGGGGTAACAAGAAAAACCACAAATTGAATATCCACATAATATTTATGGATAAAAACAAATAAACGTTGAAGAAATGAAACAAAATTTATAAATTTAAGAAAATCAATCTAAAAGTGGTGTGAAAAAATGGTAAGAATACAAATAAATATTTGCAAGAACGAAAAATCAAAATAATAAATACATGAACAACAAATTTAACAATTGTCAAGGGGAAACTATAAAAGCCCAAATTTGAAAAGTATGATTAATAAACGAACAAATAAACAACAAAACGCAAATATTTTCTCTTTCTTTTTTTTTTTGGAAGTATCTAAAAGCAAGGCGTGTAAAGAAAGAAAGAACAACAAATAAAATAAACTAGAGGCAATGCAAAAACGGACAAATAAATAAACAATTACCTGATGTAACAATGCTCAGGGGGAGGGGGAGGCAGCAAGAAACACTGCAAATTGAATATCCACATAATATTTACCAGGATAAAAACAAAGAAACGATGAAGAAAGGTAACAAAATTTTGAAATTTAAGAAAACCAATCATGCAAGAACGAGAAAATAATTATTTGCAAGAAAAAAATAAACAAACGAGAAACAAATGAAACAATGGTCATGGGGTGCCAGGAAAATCGCTATTAAAACGCAAATATTTTCTTTTTCTTTTCTTGGGAGCATTTAAAAGCAAGGCATCATTAAAATGTTTGGGGGTTATGGGAAACACGCATATTTTTACAAAAAAGTTAATTTTGCAAGAACGACGAAATAAACAAACGAGAATCAAATGAACGAATGGTCCGGGGTAACAAAAACACGGAAATTGCCACATAAATTAACATATCTAATTAATGTCACTATTACTTCCCTCTACGAGCTGGCAATATTTTCTTAAACGGAATAACTGCATAAAAATAATGTTTGCAAGAACGAATAAATTAATAAACCAGAAAAAAAGAAACAAACTTTATAAATATGTCGAGAAACAATTTATGAAAAACGTCTGGGGCTGCAACAAATATGCAAATTCCCACCAAAAATAAATATTTGCAAGAGCCAAAAAATAAATAAATGAACGTAAAGCCCCGGCCAAACGATTGGATTTTTCATTGGATTTTTTTCTGAACATTTGTTAAAATGTTGGACAATGTGCGGAGGTGTTGAGAGTTGTTGGGAGAAGGTGGCCAAACGACTAAATTTTGTTCACTGAATTTTCGCTGGATTTTTATGAAATTTTGAAGTTCACTTTTTTATGAAATTTTGAACACAGTCGTCCGAATCTTCAAATTGAACGATATCTTCACATTTTTCTTCGTAAGATAACATTTTTCTCTTTCCCACTCTCTCCAAGTTCATCTCGTAGGAAAAGTGCAGGAACAACAACAAAGCCGTCTTGATGTTTTGGCGCGAAAAATGTCGCCCAAATTCAATAACACGCATGCATGCGCTCAACAATGTTGAGAAACCGGCCAAACGACTGAACACAACTCAACAACATCTCCGAACAATGGAAATTCAATCCTTTCCGTTATTTGTTCGGTAAAATTTTTGAAAACGATCAAACTTCACTGAGCAACGCTCAACAACGCTCAACATGCCTGGACAACTCTGGACAAGGTGGCCAAACGACTGGATTGCTTACTGGATTTTTGTTTTAAAATTGCTTACAAAATTTCTCTTCATTTCAACACAAATCAAAAACAGTGCAGGAGATATCATTTGCAAGAAGGAAATCAAGGAGAATCAACTTAAACAGTGGTTGGCGGCAACAACAAAAATGCTAATTGCCACCAAATTTAGCATGAACGAAAAAATGAATAAACTATAAATAAATGAAACAGATATTGTGTGGTGTTGTAGTACATATTTTTACTTCAACCAAATTTCACAAACATTTTCACTAGATTATACACACACGAAATTTCACAAGCATTTCCACTTGCCTTTTCATTGAATTATAATCGCTTTTTTAGTTTTTGTTTATTAGAACGAAAAAATAAACTAAAGCGGGGTAACAAAACAAAAATATTCCCCTTTCTTTTCTTTTCTTTTAAAAGCAAGGCGTGTATAAAATCGCATATAATATGGTTGTGGGGTAACGGGAAAGTGCAAATACAAGAACAAAAACAAATCAAATATCCATTGAAGAAATTAAGCAAAATTTATAAATTCAACACAAAATCAATCATATTTGGAAGAACGAAAAAATCAATATTTTGCCAGAATAGAAAACAAACAAATGAAACAAATAAATGAGGGCGGGGAATTGACAACAAGCACAAATATTTTCTCTTTCTTTTGTTGGGGGCATCTAAAAGCAACGCATCTGTAAAATAAAATTTTGAGGGGGAGGGGGATTTGGGAACACACAAATCTTCAGAAAAGAATTATTATTGCAAGAACGACAAAATGAACGAGAAACAAATCAAACAATGATGGGGGTGGGGTAAAAGCAAACACAAATTGCCACAAAAATTAAATATTTCCAATAACAAATAAACGAGAAACAGAAGAAACAATGGCAGGGAATTGGGTGGGGGGGTTAAGGGGGTCCACCGCACCAAAATCTAATTTCTTGTGAAAGGCTGGCAGAGATTTGAAACTTCTCAGGAGTAGGTACATTTATGCCCTGATTTCAAATTTTGAACCAGATTTCAATTATTTAAATTAGTTACCATGGTAACCTCGAAACA